>BMAV01023470.1:0-34174 GCA_019973955.1 Trichonephila inaurata madagascariensis
TATTTTAAAAATTGATCATTTATAAAAATGTATGGGTTGAAAAAATACGAAAATGCAATTTTATTTTCAAGAAAAATATATAACTAATATCTTAAAGTTGTATTTTAAGTTTATTTAAGCTTATTATAAATTTTTTTTCTGAATTATAAACTTTAAAGTGGTTTTTCTCAGTTTGTGTTTTTCGAAAAAGTGCATTCAAAATGCTACTCCTTCCAGAATTATTTACCAATCACTTCCATTTTTTGCTGTGTGTTGCATATAAAGCATAACAAAATTAGGGATCCATTTTGCTGTAAACTGAATGCTTTTTTTTTAAAAAATTAAAATGTAAGTGATATATTGCCTTTTTCGTTGATTTTTAGCATGTATATCAACATTTTATTTTTTTTCTCAAAGACGAACTACGTTTTAGTAAAATCGATCCCTAAAGTTTCTTATAACATCCATAAGAATATTACAAAAAAATTTTCAGATTAAAAAATTAATAATTACAAAGGAGTAGGATTTTAAAATTTTCCAAATTTTCTTCAAAAAATTTCAATTTTTAAAATTGTGTGAATAATATGTGAAAAATTTCATCTCGTATCATTTTCTGGAATAGAAGCATTATATAAAATTTTAAAATATAATTTTTAAATTCATAAAGAAAGAAAGTAGCTCAAAGGGTACCAAGTAGCCTTAAAATAGATTTTGCGGTTCCCACAAGTGTATTTAGTAAGATCATGTAGACGGAAAGTAATCTTCTCAAAGCCGACGAAAGGGTTAAAAGAATCTTCTGGAATTTGAAACTGCAATATTTTATCCATTTCAATAGCTGTCAATAAGCACTGATCTTTTGAAGGATCAGAAGCAAAAATGTATTTTCGAAGTTCAAGATCACATCAGACATATCCTTTTTTTATTCTATGTGTGCGTGTGCGTGTGCGTGTGTGTGCACGACTGACTCGACATCAAAATTCAAAATTAAAGCATGGATCCTTTTTGAATTCAAAACAAGATTATTTACAAATTTAACAGGAATGGCTAAAATTTGACTCCCGCTATCAGTCGATTGTGATTCAAATGAGTTTTCTTTTTCACACACTCTACTTCTCTATCAATCTAAAGTCAATGGATTCTGAATTATTCAGTGGACTCCAGGGAATGAGGAGGAAGAACTTCAAAAAGTTACTCGTCTAGATAAGTGCTCGTGTTCAATTTGCATTTTGAAATATTCAAGTTAATTTCGAAAGAGAAATCCTTTACAAATTTCACTAAGTTGCTCCAAGAAAACGTGGCTGGATTCTCGAAAGAGAAATATATGTTGCTATATTTGAACTAATTTGAAAGGAATTTCTTTTGGTATCTTATTAAGTTTTATTAAAAATGCTATTAAATCATTAAAACTATTTTAATATAAACAAGTAATACAAAAAAATAAGTTAATTCCTACTTAGGTTAACAAAGAAAAATTTTATTTTAGTTACTTTTTATTAAATAGTTACAATTAATATAAGTATGTATATACATATGACAGATTCACAGTATATTAAGTGACACACACACAAAATAGAGAGCTATTTTTCTTGCAATTTTCCCTTTCTGTATAGGGTGTTGGACTATTTTTGTTTGTGTTACTATTTATTCATTTATTAAATTTAATTATTCTAATGAAATAGTATAGTAAAAAAGAAATTACATTCTCAGGTGGGATTCGAACCCACGACCTTTGGATTAGAAGTCCAATGCGCTGTCCATTGGGACATAACTAAGGGTTGCAATATCGGACCAAAAGTTCAATTCCGGTATTCGGTATTTTTTAGATCTTAATACCGGGATACCGGTTTTAATACCGGTAGTAGAAGTTTTATAGAAAAAAAATATAAAACACATTTGTACACACATTTTTATAATTTTACAAAATTTTATGCATCAAAGGCTTCTACTTTAGAAAATAGCTTGCGCAACGTAAAAAGATTTATTACGCAGAAATGTTTCTTATTTTCATATGCTTATAATTTTTAAAACTATGATTATATCTTAATCTTTTTGTACTTTTTCGAAACCTCATTTCTTTTTAAAAAATGTGTAAAAGATTCGAATTAGTTAATTTTAATTTCAAAGAATTATATCTACATGAAAATTTTTAATATTTTCAGCCTTCGAGACAAAACTAACACCCCTGAGACTCCTTATGCAGACAAATTTCATTAAATGATTCCCAAATGGTAAATATCAGCCCCCTAGTGGGGTTCCTGTACATGTACAAATACAATAATAATAATTTGGTTAAGTATTCTGAATTGGCAATTTCTTTTAATTTGACAAAATTGAATAACATTATAGTAAGTATTTTAATTTTATTCGTTAAAATATATTTTAGTAAGTACCAATCATAACAATTACTGGTGACAAAAATATTTTTAGAACAACTATTAACTCTTTTTATATTAATTACGTATGTATCGTCGTTTACTTGGCAACAGCGATCCACCTGAAAAAGAGTTGAGAGTCGTTGGAAAATCATTGTAAAATATCTAATTAAATTCTGCTCAAAGAACGATAATTGCAATCACTCACCTTTCCATGATTTTTTTTTGGTTTAAATTAATTTCAAGTAAATTTCATAGTTAACTTGCGGTTCTCTCTATTTCAGCGTTTCTCAAACTGTGGGGCGTTCCCCTAGGGGCGTGATAATCTACAGGGGGGGGCATGTAGAAAAGTCGAAAACAGAAGATAATTCAAAAAAGTTATTAATTTTCTGAAAAAGTAAACAAACAAAATACATTCTGAAATAATAAAAAAATAAATACATATTTAAACTGATGTAATACACTTATAAATGTATCAGTGCTGAACAATGTGTTTTATATAACTATTTTTACAATATTAAGTTAAGAACAAATTTAATAATTACCATTGACTCCAAGGGCCTGTCGTATATAAAATTATATACAAAAATTAACACTTATCAAAATAATTTGTTTATGGTTTATAATTAATTACTTATATAACTGCCGATTAAAAGTTATACGATTCGCTCATCAGTTCTACGTTTCCCACTGAGGCGCGCGTATGTGATATACTGGAGGTGGGGAAGAAAAGGAATAAGTTAGCAAAAAATCACCGAAATAAGGGAAATCCTTCGCAAAACACTTGTCAAGGTCCTTTTGTTTCATTCAAAAACCTTCGAAATAATTTTATGGAAAAGCGGGACAAAAAAGATCATATTTGGAAATACGACATATAGTTTTGGGACAATTAACGCTTTGGCCAAACCGAAATTTTTAATCCGGGGAAAATTAAGGATTAAAGTCACATTGTAATTTTAGTTTCAAAGTACAGTATTATTGAATTCAATACATTGTTATTGTATGGAGTGAGGGGGGCGATGAAAATTATGATTGAATATTGGGTCGCAAAAGTTGAAAGTTTGAGAAGTGCAGCTCTATTTCATAATACTTAAACCTTAATCGGGATGTGTCTAAAAATAAAAGAACCCCAAATGTTGATTTTAAGGGATAATGTTTAAAGTGCCATATAGGCTCGCAAAGCATCTAATTTTTTCCATAGATAACTGATCTCATCATCATATTCACCTTGATTAGTAAAATAGGTGAATCTGATGGTGAATTTTTTAATTCAAAATATATTTTATGCTAATATCAGAGCTGAATTACTAATAAAAAATATTTTATGGGGTTTTTTTCCCTAAAATTCATTAATGTTTGTCTTTGCTTTTTTTTATTGTATCCTTCGAATGCATAGAAAAGTATTAACATCTTTTTTTAATTTTTATGTAAGGAATATGCATTATGTATGATCTATTTTTTATTTAAATGCTTAAAGAAATTTTTGCAGAATAAAAAATTTATTTATTTAACTTTTTTCAAAAACGCTGCACATTCTATACCATTAGATGTTCGCAAATGTAATCTTTGCTTCACTTTTTAAAATGAAATATATATATATATATATTGTTATGGAATGAATGATAAATGGCTTTCCGTTCAATTACTCCACATATTATTGAAAATATCCTCATTAATCATCTTTCATAATTTTGACATTTAATATCATAAAAAGGTATAATTTAAATTCTTTAATCGATAATATGAATACAGTTTTTTCGCTCTCCAGCATTAATAATAAGATTGAAAAATAAACGTTTTTTTTCATTTTTGTTGAAGCAAACTATTTCTCCTTTTTAAAAAATATCACGGTTTTAATAACGCGAAATTTCTAACTTGTTACTGTCTAAATCACTCAATATCGATAATTGATTGGATTTAACATTTTTCGTTAGGTATCGCTTCTACTAATGCCATTCATTTCATTATCTTACGTACTTCTAACTTTGAATTAATTAACTTAGTAAAATGAATAGCGGGGTTTTGTCAGTGTTCATTCTTTTCTATTTCCCGCACTTCCATTTTTCCCTGTTTTCTGGGTTTAAATTTCGTCTTATATATATATATATATATATATATATATAATAGAATACATTGACCACATAGGAATAAGTGTAAGAAAAAGAATTATAATGGAATCCGCCTTGTTTTGATCTTTTCCCAATTTTTAACCCCCTTTTGCAGGACCTTAAACGTAGAAAGGGGTTGCTATTAGGTTTTCCAAGGTTTTTTTTATTTTCAATTTTGTTTTCATCCTAATTTTTTTGGAAAAATTTTTTTAATATTCCTCTCTTTGAGAGATACATTAAAGTTCACTTTTCATAATTTTTATTTTTCTATATTGTTAGGGGAAAATCCAGTGTTTTTGAAATAGGCTTAACTTTTCAACATGGCTCTTTTTTTTTCTTTTTTTTTTTTATTATGTCGAAAATTTCTGCTTAAAAGGGGAAAGGGGGATCCCAAATCATTGTTTTAACCCTAAATCGTTTGGGCCAATTCAGGGCACAGCTTTAGAAATCAAAAAAAGGGCTCCAGTTTAGTCCAAAGACTTTTTTGTATCTACATTTGTTGTGTCTCACGAACCCCAATTTCTCTCTTCTTTCCATTGTAGGTTTTAGAACTTTTCCACTTTTATTTTATTATACTATATATATATATATCTTGTTCAAATTTTCAAACGATAATAAAATACTTTTTATTCATCCACTCACGTTCAAACATATCTTTTTAAACTTGTAGTGTATGACACTTAATACTAAAACAGATTTTTTAAATATTAATTTAGTAATTCTATTTAATTAATGAATAAATAGTAACAAACAAAAATAATAGCCCATCACCATATATAAAAAGGAAAATCACGCGTTGTGTCCTTGTAGCGCTATGGATGACTCGTTGGACTTCTAATCCAAAGGTTGTCGGTTCGAATCCTACCTGGCATGGCCTAATTTCTGAGAACGTAATTTCGTTTTACTATGCTATTTTGTTGGAATAATTAAGTTTAATTCATGAATAAATAATAATAAAAAATAATAATAGTCCAACGCCATATATTGAAAGGAAAAGGAAAAATCGCTTTCTATTTTGACACTTAATACTGTAATTTGGTCCTATGTATATACAGTGGGCCCCAAAAATGTTCATACACTTGCAATTTCTTATAAAATTTAATGTTTTCGACTAATAAAAATTAATATATTGTAATTGTAATTTTTTATGATATCTGTAACTTATTCTTAATGAATGACATAAGTAATTTTTAAAATAAATAACTATTTTTTAAAATTAATACAAAAGCTACTAAAAACCACGGGCCCCAAAAGTCTTCGACTTATCAAAATCAATTAGCTTTAATATTGTATTTCCTTCTAAATTTTGCACCAGTAATTTTTTAAACACAAAAACTTTTAAGCGTCTTGATATAGATTTAATAGTTTTGTAATTTCTCTCATTTTCCCCTTTTCGGATTATTGTTTTTATTCAATTTTGTGTTTATTTGTCAGTTTTTTTACTCTAAATTCACCAAAGTTTACGGGCAAATTAAAAGATTGAGGGGGGTTTCATATTTGGGGATAAAACCATGCCGTACAATGAAAAATAACTTGGGTCATTCCCGTTAAAAATTAAGTAGTCTCCAATATCCAATTTAGGGCATATTAAATTCTCTTTAAAATAATTAAATAGGAGTTATGATTCACAATATCAAAAAATACCAAACCCATTTAGCCATTCACTTTCACGCCAGAACACCTTCCTTACATGTTGAAGGATGGAAATGGGAAAGGGGTTCTTTTCCATTAAATTCATGGGATTAAACTCCTTATTTTTTCATTTACAAGCTATTATAGGCCCATCAGAACCAAATATGTTGAATTGTCTGCCATCCCAATCAATTTGCTGTCAATATTTTGAATTTTCTGAAACTTAATTCCAAGAATCTTATTGGATCAATAAAACATGGAGGTAGAAGTGTTCTTGCGTGGGGGTGTAAATCGGCTACAGAATTAGGTAATTTGGTATTTTTTGTTGATATTGTGAATTATGAGCTCTATTTAAATATTTTGAAGAGAAATTTTAAATTATTCGTCCAAAATTTGAATATTACAAACGACTTCATTTTGTAACAGGATAATGAAGCCAAGCGCACTGCTCTCAATGTACACCACTGGTGTCTCTATAACTGTCCCCAAATTATAAAAGCACCTCCTCAATCACTTCATTTAGCCCAGTAAAACATATTTGGTGAGATTTTGATGTAAAAAAAAGGAAAACACGACATATAAACGCATAATGTGGAATAAAAACAATAATCACAGAAGAATGGTGGAAAATCAATGCAGAAATTACAAAACACAGGTTAAATCTATACCAAGATGCTTAAAAAGGTTGGGGGAATAAAAGATATCCTACAAGTACAAATAAGAGAAAAACAAATTTAAAGAATTGAGTTTTTTTATTGGACAAGATTTTTGGGTTTAATTTTTTTAGTAATTTTTGATTATTAATTTTTTAAAAATAGTTTACCATTTTTATAAAAAATTTTCCAAAGAACAACAGTTTTTTAAAAATTACAATTACAATATATATTTTTTTATTAGTCGAAAAAATTAAATATTTTTAAAAAATTTAAGTGTAGAAACTTTTTTTGGCCCACTGTATATATATTTATAATTTTAAAAAATTTTTTAAAAAAACCCTATTACTATTATTAAAATTTTATTGTTTTATTACATTAAAATGTATTTTTTAAATATTTCTTTAATAATTTAGTTCAGTCCTGTAAGAAAATATCTTTTTTACTGTGAGCAATTTCTTATTTTGAAGAATAACTGTCCTAACAGAATAGCAGTCCTAAAAATATATTTTAACTTAACATTATTAGAAACTATGATCCAATGAAGGGCCAAGTTAAGAAGCACAAAAAATCTACCAAAAATAAAAAATAAAAAAAGTGGCCAAAATTATTAAAGACCACAAATATACACAATTTTTTGTTTAACGAATTCAGAGAAGCCTTATATAATATATAAATTATTCTGCAACTCTAGCAAATTCCAAAAAAATTCCAGGAAGAAAAGAACACTGAACGTTAAAATAAGTTTTGTTAATAATTACAAAACACTAGCTAGATTATGCCACCAGTAATGTGATCAAAAAGCATGAAACTCTTTTTTTTTACCAAAACTTTGTTTGACTTCTATAAACCAATAGCATTAAAAGTTTCTCAAACAAATAGCGGTACGAAGAAATATTCCAAAAAAAGCCGATAAAAGGTTTAACTATTTTACGTCAGGTTTTAACCAGGATAATACTGATTTCGAATTCATTCCATATCAGTAGCAATCCAATTACAAGATACGAGGAAAGAGAATCATTCTATTTATTCTTCTGTTTCTCCTTTTTTTTTATCGTCTGCCCTTTTTTTTTTTTTTTTTTGTAAGAAAAAGATCGTCTGTTGTTTCCTTAAGTAAAAATACTAAAAAATACGAATTCACCTAGAATGAAGAATCTTCTAGAACAGAATCACATCTATGGGGAAGCTAAATGCATTTCAAAGTTTCTCCTCTGTTTTTCTATAGATTCACATTTCTTTGCTTTTGAAGCTGTTTGTTCTTCTGCTTGAGTAAGCTTAATTATGTCAAAACCATTGGCTTTCGTCAAAAATTCCAAACTCCGTTTTTGCTTCAATACATAAATTTTGATTCGACGAATTTAATCCATAAGAAGATTCAGGTGGCAATATTAACTGGAATAAATCAGTTCAAGTCGGTTAAAACAATGGGCTGCACTAATCATGGTGTTATGATAAATGCAATCACGTATTCACTACTGAATTTAAAACTGACATCGGACTCGAAGTTGTTGTTCTTGTAAAATTATGATAAAAGTTTAAATTTGGTGACTAAGTAAAGACATTCAAATACTAAGATTCTTCAAAAATTCTTCAAAATTTAAAACAATAAAATCTTATATGATACGCGTACTTTAAATTAAGGTATTCGATTACGCGCGCGCGCGCGTTCGGAACCGTGATTTTGCAAAAGCGTATAAATGGATAATATTTACGCGATATTTAGTGTTACTTAGATTAGACCATGTATATAAAATTGTTTTAAGAATAGTATTGCAATAAAAAACTATTTAAGTACAATATTTTGACAAAAAATGAACACAGAATGACCCATTTTCAAAATATTATCCTTTTGCGAAAAATGCTTCCATTATAATAATATTTTGCCTGTATATAGCTCTGACCTCTGTACAGAGGCTCAACTAGAATTTTTGAAATATACAACTTAGAAGTGGGTTTATCCATGTTTTACGACAACAGAGGGGAGAAATTTTAAGAAAAAAACGCCGATAATTATTTCAATGGATGTTAACTCTGAAAATAATGTGACTTTTTTAAGAGTCATAGTTGAGCCTCTGTACAAAGGTCTGAGCTATATACAGGCAAAATATTATTATAATAGAAGCATTTTTCACAAAAGAAGAACATTTTGAAAAAAGGTTATTCTAAGTTAATTTTTTGCCGAAATATTGTATTTAAATAATTTTTTTTGTCAAAATGTCCTTAAAACAATTTTATACATATATTCTAATCTAAGTGACACTAAATATCATGAAAATTATCCATTTATGCGCTTTTTTAAAATCACGGTTCCGAACATAGTCGGATACCTTAAAAGCATTTTTTGTTTACCTGTGTGCTTTATTATGGTTGACAAATAAAAGGTTATTATAAAATCATGGGACAAATTTGTGGTAGAGTTCACTAAAACAAACAATTTTTGTATAGGAATATATGAAGGGAGCTGACGCAATGTGAGGCGCAAATGGAAAAATGCATTAATGGAAACATAAAATATTCATCAGCAGCATACATTAGTATTCATTAGCATTAGTTCTAATGTCAAAATTCATGGTTGATGTTTTTGTAAATAAATGTTCATTTTTCTAATTTAATGAAAGGAGTTGCTTTCTCACTTAACACAAATTTCTGTTGAAATTGTTCCTCAGAAGTATGTCACTGAATATTTAAACACTAATGATTGAAGGAATTTAATACTTTTTTATAAAGTGAACTTTTTTTTAAATTTGGCAGAGATTTCGGGGAAATCTTGGTTTGCCCTAATACTTGACAACCTGTATGGCATGATTTTGACAATATTGGCGGTAATTGAAGACAGCATAGTGGTGTATCAGTGATCTGTTGCACCTCTAAACCAATTTGAGAGATTTCGGTCGAGGTGATTTTTTTAGAGCAAAAGGTAGAATTCATCTAAGTACATTTTTGGGGTAACGCCGAGCAGCGCAAAGGATGTATCGGGAATTTTTTGGAAACACATGCTAAAACAGTATTTTGAATTTTTGATAAAAAAACCATCGCGATATTTTTTTTTGGGGTTTTTTTATATCTGTATATTGCTTTTTTCCAAGAAATGGGGCTACGTTGGGTGGCCGCGGTACCGAGTGGAAGGTATCGGATCGGGGTTTTCACGAGTTCGAGCCCAGTACCACTAAAGACCCCGGGGGGCAGCGTGCAGTTAAATTGTGGGAGCTAAAACGTCCTCCTGTTGGGTGTGGTGTTAAAAGGGGGAGGGGGTGGTTCCCACGCCCTTTGACCATGGTTCGAAATTCGGGTCCGTCGAAAAAACCCCCTGTGTGCTGAACGGGGACGTTAATATAAATCAAAAAAGACTACGTTCGGAACCATGAAAAGAGCGCATAAATGTATAATTTTAGATATTTATGCCCCCAGATTAGAATAATGTATAAAATGGTTTTAAGGACGTTTTGAAAAAAATTATTTAAATACAATAGGGCAAAAAAATTTTTTTAAAAAGCCCTTTTTTAAAAAGGTTTATTATAAAATATTTTTTGTAAAAGCTCAGACCTCGATAGAGGCTCAACTAAAAAAAAAATTCCCATTATTTTCATAGTTCCCCATTGAAATAATTATCGGCGTTGTTTTTTTAAAAATTTTTCCCCCTCTGTTGTCGTAAAACGGAAAAAAACCCAATTAAAATTTAATTTTTTTAAAAAATTTAGTTAGTTTTTGGGAGTCAGAGCTATACAGAAAAAAATTTTATAACAGAAGCATTTTCACAAAAAAACTTTTAAAATAGATCATTCTATTTCATTTTTTTTCAAAATATTTCTTAAATAAATTTTTTATGATACTATTCTTTAAAAAATTTACATGTATTTAATCTAAGGCCCAAATATCTAAATATTATTTTTATACCTTTTGAAAAAACGTTCCGAAAAGTAGTGGATACCTTAAGTGTTTTACAATGTAGGGGTTTTTTTTTGCCTTTATGTTGGTAAGTACATATTTTGTATTTATTATTGTCATAATATAAATATTGTTGACCTTTTTTTTAGCTCACCACGCCTACGCAACTGGGTGGACCGCAACACCTTGAAAAAAATTAGAAATAGACCGTGCCATGTAAAAGTCTGCTCACCCTGACTTAAATCTTTTATTATTCGTCATTCAAATACTGCAAATAACTCTTACAGACGGCAGGATTGTCTGATATCTTATGTATGCAACGTAAGAAGCAAAAGAGTACGTGAATGGGTATATATTTTCTTCTAAACATTTGTGTCTACCTTCACTAAACCAGTTTTTCTATCTTAAGTATATAATTCAATCCTCAGTTTAACTTTTTGAGATACTTACACACTGTGTACTTATTTATTATACTGTCAAACAATTTCACCAAACAAAAGACAACGCGAATTCAAAAAAAAGTTGCCAAATGTTGTCATCGTTATTACTGTACTCACGTATTATCGCAACCTATTGTTGACATTATATGAAACAAAACACCTGGTTGCAAATTCAATGACTACGACACATAGGAAATAGGGTGTGTCAACTTGTCGAATTATTAATAGAGTTGGTGATTGTTGCGATAATACGTAAGCACCGTTATTACTATTGTGTTAGAACATAGATAAGGATAGCTTCGTTATTGGCTTCAAATCGCGGCATTTAGCGACCTTTTTTGTTTTGGTGTAATACGTATAAGCTTTTTTTTAATTATAATATAAAATAAAATTGCATATATTCTGTTCTTGTGTTAGCTCTTCTTCCAAAACAATTTTTTCCTGCTAGAAATCAAGGTGTGTATTGTACATAACTATAGGCTCAAAATATATACCTAAAAAAAGTATGTTATTATAAATTTGCAATTATAACGAGAGTTCTAATATTATATTTCACATTTCTTCCCTTCAAAGTTAGAGAAAAAAGGAATATACTTTTTTTAAAAAAAATTTGGAACTCGCAAATCATTTATCTAATTTCGTGCATAAAAGAAAAAAATGTTATTAAAATATCAGGAATCTGTTGTAAAAAAACCGAAGACTTTTCTTTTCTTTTTTAAAAAAACTTGATAATACTATCAAAAGAAAAAGCAATAGTTATATCGCTGCGTGTTATCATAAATTGCAAAGAAAAAAAGCACAAAAACGATTATACAAAATGAATACTGTTCTTATCAAAAGAATTTGTGCTTAACAATTCATAGAATGCAAGTACATTTAATCACTATTATTGATTACGATTACGATTACAAATCATTTTCAAATAACAATTCTTTAAAAAAAAGGAATTCTCATTTCAGAAGAAAGCATCTTTTTTTCTTTACATTCTTTGAACGGATAAACTTTTACATGTTAATTAATATTCTTTTTTCTATAATGTCATGCTCTTAATTGGATCATCAATTACGGAATATAGTTTTCTTTTCAATTTTTTGAGCCAAATAGAAATAAACTTTACCTTTTTTGTTGTTCTTTTTTATTTTTGTTTCAAATTATTAATACCCATATATTCCTGTTCTATTCCCTTTTTTGTTTAAAAAAGGGTTAAATGCTTTCTTCTCTTTCAAAGTAAAAAAATTCTTACCGTTTAGATTGGTAAATTAATATACCAGACGATAATTTTTTTGAATTAAAGACTTAATTTTCAGTTAAGGAGTTGAGTATTTTTTGTGTAGTTATTAATTATGCTTTAATATAATCAGCTTAATTAATTTGTAATATATTTTTAACACTGAACATAAAGACTGTTTTTTATAGATTGGTAATATTTTTTTCAGAATTTATGAAGTATAAAAGAAAACACATTGTATACATATATCAAACTAAAAAATGTATGCTTGTTAAAAAAAGAGTTGAAAAAGTACCATTCTACTTTGAAATCCGTACAGGAATTCTTACAAAGATGAGGAAACTTTTATATATTCGTTATTAAATTAAACTTTATTGTATTATTGAGTCAAAAAAACAATAAATGAAATTAATATCTTTGATGTTTTACTTGAAATTTTTTATTGAAAAACAATGATATCGATCCGGAATTATCTAATAGTCCAGGAGATTCTTTCAATTTAATCAAATTGAGCCTGCTTTATTATAACAAGTAATTGCTAATGGTATTAAAATGTTAAATGGGATAAAAAAAAATTGTGTGTGTGCTTATGACCACACGATAGAAGTGAAGACTTCAGATTTATTCTGGGTATTCAATGGTTCGGATGTATAATGTTTTCTTTTACGACATTTTCGCATGCGGACGTTAAGTAGTTCATTTTTTCGTGCGCTTTAATGGAAGATTTGTTTATTTTATCCATTTTCTAAAGAGGGAATGATTAAATAAATTATACATTCTTATATATTTATATATTTGTATATAAGATTTATATAGATGTCAGGTACTTACGTACTATCGCAACCTATTGGTGACATTATGTGAAACGAATCACGATTGCCAATTTAGCGCATACGACACATGAAATTGGGGTTGCCAAATTGCGAGTTATCTTGAACGTTGGCGATTGTTGTGATAATACGTAATTACCAAATATCATTTAGTCTAATTATTTAAAAATATTTATAGGTAAATTACTTATGTTAGATTATAATTATATAATATTTTTGTTTATGTGGTACTTACGTAACAATCACAACAATACCAACGTTCAAGATAACTCGCTAAGTTGGCAACCCTGATTAACCATGTGTCGTATGCGCTGCATTGGCAACAAAGTGCTTCCTTTCAAAATGTCACCCATACCAATTACGTTAATACGTAAGTACCGTTTATATAACTTATATAACGTCGTATACTATGGAAGGCTAGGAAAACTTATATCCTGAAACCCGTTTATTTTACCTAAAATTTTCTAAGCAAACAAAAGGAGAAGGTTCATTCTCTTTCACTATTAATGCTTTTATTTTTTCATAATCTTCTAGTTGTCATCACTAATATAAACCAAAAGTATTGGCAACTTTCTCACCAATTCAAAAGAATTTTTTTTTTTTTTTTTTTGTGCAATTTTTTGGTTTAAAAAGGTTTTTACTTGGGTACCCGACTTAAGGTACCCAAAAAACCCGAACCACGATTTTAAAAAAGGCAAAAATGGATAATTTTCATGATGTTTAGTTCCCCACATTGATTGAAAAATTTTTTGGCATTTTGAAAAAATTATTTAAATCAATTTTTTGGAAAAAATGTTTTTTTTTCAAAAATATTTTGCCCGTATAAGCCGCCCCACTACGAGGTTCAATAGAACTTTGAAAAAATTTACATTATTTTCAGAGTTACCACCCCAAATTTAAATAAATTTTTTTTTTCTTAAAATTGCCCCCCCTGTTGTCATAAAAAAAAGGATAAACCCACTTCTTAAATTTTATTTCAAAAATTCTAGTTGCTCTGAAGAGAGGTCAGTATATACGGGGAAAAAATTATTTTTAAAAAAACTTTTTCACAAAAAGGGGAACATTTTTTAAAAAAGGGTTTTTCTAAGTTCATTTTTGCCGAAATGTGTATTTAAATAATTTTTTTCAAAACGTCCTTTAAAAAAATTTTATAATATTATAACCTAAGTGACACTAAATATCATAAAAAAATATCCATTTATGTTTTTCAAAATCCGTTCCCGGCATGGATACCTTAATCAAAATATAGACCCCATGTTTTTTTTCGTCTTGGAAACCCCATTTTTATATTTTTAAAGGGTTTTATTTAATAAGAATTATTTCAACAGCAAATATGTTAAATTTAACATTCCTTTTTTTTTGGAGTAAACCAATAAATTCTTTCATTTTTACGTTAAACTGTCCGGAAAGCCCAAGAAAAATTTCCCTCTTTTTTATAAATCTAGATTTAAAAATTTATTTTTTTTTAGTTCCAATTTTAAGCGATTCATCTACTGTTTCACCGATTTCTTTTTTTAACTTGGAAGCTACGCGTCTTTTCTTTCATGCCCTCGTTTTTTTGGGGCCAAGTTTAAATGGCCTTTTCCCAAACCAAAACCCGGAAAGGGAAGGGGAAATAAAATGTACTTTTAAATAACATAAGTTTAGTAAGTCGTATGGAAATTTGGGGAATTTTGTGAAATGATAAAAACGAAAATTTACAGCCAATTGTGAAGTTGCCTTGAAGATTAGTTTTGAAAGGTATACCACCACGCCCGGGCCTTTCATAAGATGGAAACTAAAAGGGGTTAAGGGGGATTTATTTTTGATGTTAGGGATTTGTAATATTATTATAATGAGATTAGGCTATTTAAGTATTATATGGGCCGTTGGATTCGGTTTCTATTTGTGTGTTTGTTTTAAAAATTCTCGCATCTATATAATATTATCTAAATTTTAAAACCTTTGTTTCGTTTTAAAAAAGCCCTTTAAAAATTTAAAAATGTCTATTCCATTTGTAAATCCTAACTTAGCTCAAATGGGGAAAAAAAAACGGTCCCAGGCGGTTTAAACTACAATAACTTTTTTTATTTTAAAACACTATAGATTACAAACAATGCTCCCCGAAAAAAACAAACTCCCTTTTCTAGATAACCCTTAAGACCCCTTTTTACGGAGTGGTAACTTTATAACAAACTTGAAATATTTTTATAACTACCAAAATTTCCCCATCATATTTCCTACTGAATAGTCTTTTTATTTTTTTTAAGGCTATTTTTTATTCACTCGCTGAAGTTAGTAAAGTGACAGATCTATTAAAATAAAAACAATATTTAAAGAAAGAAAATGAAACTTTTTAAGAAAAAAGAATGCTGAAATTTTTTTTTAAAAACACCCCCTGTTTTAATCAAAAACTAAGCGCAAATCCCAACCCAAAAACTCCCGAGTAAACCGAAAAAACAACAGCTGGGTCACCCGAATCTGACACTTCATTTAAGTTCACTCTTCAGCAAAACGTGCCTAAGGAAGTTATCACTTCAAAAAGGTAGCTACTATAGTACTTTGGAGATTTGGAGAGCATATTAATCACAAGTCACTCCTATTCACTTATCATTTCTAGAAAAAAATTCCGTCTTGACTTATTGTTGCTCTTTATGCCTCCAAACCGAGAATCGAAATTTTTGAAATTTCCGTAACAATGTGTATAATAGCTCCTACGTAATTCAATTAGGAAATAGATTATTGTTTTTGTGATTAAAGATAAAAGTGCGTAGTGTTGCTCGAAAAAATAAGCATTACGATATTCTGTACAGCCCTCACGAACTCGTCAGAATTCATTGTCGTTGGCAGTCAGATAATCCCAATCACGAAAACAGCACTAGTACGAAACTGTAATTCTGGTGAGGCAGGACCCTGCCACCGTCAAATTTCAAAATTGGGGGTCGGAGATCCTTCTTCTTACACGAGACATGACGTGATTTTTACTTGATTGATTTTGAACGTGACCAATGTTTGCAAGAAAATCCAAAGCGAAATTAGATATGCAAACTTCCATGTTAACAGACTTTGAACTGGTATTTATTCCTGCGTTGCTCAAACACGTGGGACTGCTGCTAATACTCATATCTTAGCATGCTCTACAATTCGAGCAAATCTAAAGTTTGATGTGAGTCGCCTTCATGGTGTGCAGTTTTATTGCCAGCAATATACAGGGTGCCCGAGCTAAAAGTATCCAAAAGTAACGGCTTATTATTACGAAACAACCCTTTAAAATGTAATGAACTGTTCATCCATGGATTGGAAAACTCTCTGAGATTTTGGGGATCTAGTCCGATCGGCTTCACGTGCGCGCATTATTCGGCAATCGCAGACGATAAACTTTTTACACTGACTTCATTTGTAAAGATGGGACACCACAGTAAAAGATGCGATGCCTACTTGTGACGGGCTCGCACGTCTTTTCATTACCATGTCCTTTGGGTTCTTTTGGGGCTAGGATTAATGGCAACTCTTTTCCAACCAAAACCCAAGAAGTGAAACGTGAAGGAAAGATGCAAATTAGATAGCTTTTAAATATCAGAAGTTTGAGTAAGTGAGATGGCAATTTGGGTAATGTTATGATAGAAAGTAATACGATTGTGAAGTGACAGCCAACAAAGGTTATCCCGAAGATAGAGCCATTAGGTCAAGGTGCATACCACTGCACTCGAGTAAAGACGCAACTCCCTTATCATTAGATCGGCGATCGAATCAAGGTAGGATTGACTATTTAATATTAGGACTTGTGATATTATTGGAATTAAGATTAGGCGGGTTAGAATGTGGATAGTGGTCCGAGTTACATTATTTCATTACTTATATTGTGTGTTTTGTCATCGTAGGTTCTCTCCCCCTATATTATTACCAATTTTAAATGCTTAAGTTCAAGTTCTAATAAAGTCATTTTAAGAACTGGAACTTCAGTTCTTTAGTTAATCCTACACCTATAGCTCACGCAGATAATCAAGGAGAAGGGCGCCCTAGGGGGGCAATTTCACATACTTAGATTAACGGGATTTAAATCAGTAACGCGTGTACAGCGACATGTTCAAACAGAATGGAATGTCGACCCTCCGATATCAAAATCTATCCACCCATGGGAAAGAAGTTAAAGGAGATGGGAACTTTGGTATCTCAAACTGGCAAGTATCCTTGAGTTTTCGTGATAAAGACACTGTTGATCGTGTGCGGGATTCATTTTGTAAGAGTCCTGATAAGTCTATTAGGCAAGCCAGTAACGATATTCTATTCTGTTCGAACACGTCGCTGTACACGAGTGACTGATTTAAGCTCAGTCAATCAAAAGTATGCACTGCATCTTTTACTGTAGCATCCACATTTTTACTAATGAGGTTAGTGTAAAAAGTTTATCAGCTGCGATTGCAGAATAATGCGCGCACGTGTGGCCAATCGGACTAGACTCAAAAGATTTCGGAGAGTTTTCCAATCCATGAATGAACAGTTTAATACATTGTGAAGGGTAGTTCCGTTATATAATAAGCCATTACTTTTGGATACTTTAACCCGGAAACCCTGTATTTAGTTTCTACCAAAGGAATAATATCTGTGAAAATACCCAAAAGCATTCAAGTACTTTGTTGCTTTTGAAAAATAAGAAATATAAAACGGATTAAAATGTTGAACGTGTAATATATATATATATATATATAACTCTCTTAAACAGCTTTTAAAATTTCAAAATACCGAAAACTTTTCAGGGAAGTTTTCCGTATGCAAGCTAAAAGTTTCCAAGTAAGGAAAAGAGATTTTAATTTTAGTTAAAATATATATATTTTCCTATACTACATTTTAAAACTCGAATTCATTTGAAAGTCTCTAATGTGGAGTGTGTGTTTGACTTAAAAACAATATTTACAAGTAATATAAGAAAAAACTACCATTCTACTTAAGTTGTTCGATTACTAAATTTTTGGTTTGTTACTATTTATTCACACACATTCACATAAAGTACATTTTCAGAAATCAGGCCATCCTAAGCAGGATTCGAACCCACGTCCTTTGGATTAGAAGCCAAGTGCGCTATCAATTGTGCTACAGGGGACACAAAGAGTGACTTTCCTTTTTATATAGAGTGTTAGACTGTTATTTCCGTTTTGTTACTATTTATTCATTGATTATAAACAGAATCAATGAATTAATATTTTAAAAAACTGTATTCACATCAAGTGTCATCCTCTACAAGTTTTAAGAAATGCATTTGAACTTAAGTGGAGGAATAAAAAGTATTTTACTAACAATTGAAAATTTGAACAAGATATAAATATATAAAAATGCATATAAACATAGGAAGAGTGTGAACTAATAGTAGGAATTGAAAAAAAGTGTCTGCATATACTACAATAAAATAACATATGACATAAAGAATATAAAAATACGAGCTGCTTTCAGAATTTAAAAAAAAATCGTACCCCTTTGCTTAAAATTTTTTTGCAACGAACAGAAAAATTCCTTTAGCTTTTACTTATTCCTTGAATTTTCTACAATTCTCCGTTCCACATTTCAAGCGAGAAAATAGATTCCCTAGAATTTCAGAAAAGTTCCCCAGCTTAGGACTCTTCTTCGCCAAAATGTCTGTAAAATCATTTCTTTTCATACTGGAATAAATAATAATAAAAATATTTCTGGAGAATGAGTAAAACTGGAAAGGCTATCCAGGATGAAAAAATTCGGCAGGAAAAAAAATGAGAGGCTGAAATGACAAGTAATATAGCTGAAGAATGTCCACCGCATTAAACCTTAGAGCTGAAAGTAAAGAGGATTCTTGAGAAGCTTGTAAAGAAAAGGGAAAAAATCTAAGTTGCTTCGAAAAATAGCGAGGCCATTTCTAAAAGCCCATCGATGCTCAGATAATTCGATTTCACCAAATTGTCGTATGGATGGAAAGAAATTTTTTTATTTAACTTTAATAAAAAATGCATTATAACGAAATGTTTCATTCAGTGAAAGTTTTGGTACTTACACCCAAAAAGTAAAGGTCTTTAATCAGGATTCTTCAACAAAAGAATTTACAAAAAAAATAAATCTGAGAATCAAAGATTGACTTCCATACGTACTTAGTGTACATTTTCCAAAAAGTGATAATTACTTACAAGCTGAAAACTGCATTTTTGCAAAATGTGTATCACATATTTTACTTCTGACATCTTTTATAATTTACACAGACAAATTTTCATTCATTCCATAAATACAACAAAATTAATATAATCACAGTTATTCGGTGCTTTTCTGCCTTTTGCGTTTCACTACAGCCTGTTTGGATGGAATTGTATTTTATTATTACTCTATATTTTTATTATTATTCTGTATTTTTATTATTATTCTGTTTTTGTATTATTCAAACTTTATTATTATTCAAACCGTATTTTAATGTGCTTTGTATGTTCATTTATATGCTGTATTTAATCTCAATTTTATATTTATTTTCTGTAAAAAAAAGTTTTATTCTCGTGCTTCTTACCAACGCATTAAGCCTTTTCGCGATGGCAACGTTTTATTTGTTTTTGCTAATTTCTATTTAATTCTTAGTATTAATTACAATTTCTATTTTATATGTATTTCTGCAAAATAAATAGTTTTATTCTCGTTCTTGTAATCAACGCCATTGTCTGTATTTAACCTTTTCGCGATCACAACGTTTTGTTTGTTTTTGAGTTTTGTGTAGTACAATCTGTTGTGGAATATTCTGTTCCTGTACTGTTTCTCGCTAGAAGAGTTTCTCGCTGCCCAAAGCTGCTGACATTTGTTCTAACTATTTTTACGCTAAACTAAAGTTGTTTAAAGGCAAGAGTCATCATTTGATCCCGTGTGCTGGACGCAGCCATCTCAAGTGAAATTTAATATGTTTGTATCAAAACGTAATGTTCCTGTAAAAATTAACTTTAGAAAATAATTATACCGAAGTCAATATACGAGGCGTGTTCAGAAACGAATTACTGTTTCGCGTTACCGAAACTGCAGCGGTAGTTTTGCAGTTCAACACTTGCGCACGCGCGTCTCTCGTTGATTGTCAGCCCAGTGATGTCATTACAGTCGGATTGTGTCGTTTTTACAGGTGTTAGTCAGCGTTTAAAATGTTTAAGACGATTGCAGATCCGACAGACTGTGAAGTGTGTTCTGGGATCCGTTTTTTGAACTCAATGAATGTTAAACCAGTTGAAATAGATCGTCAACTTTTGAAGAATTATGGTGAAAATGTGTGCTATGAGTAATGAAATGGTGAAAAAGTGTTTTCGGCAATTAAATGTTGGGGCTCACCAATGTTCAAGACAAAACACGGAGTGGGTGGCCTCCTGTTGTTAATGAGGGTTTGGTTGAAAAAGAGAACGAGGAACTTTGAGAAAACAGACAATTCACAATAAGATTTTCTTTGTGATGAATCTCCAAAAAGAGCTGTTCAGCAATGGTTCACTGATAGCATCTTTCTTTGAAGAGATTGATTGATTGATTATTAACGTCGCACTGTTTAGCTACACGAGGGCTTTTGGTGACGGACCACGTAATTTTGAACCATGGTCAAGTGACGTGGACGACACCTGAGCTGGCACCCCTCTCCTAACTACCACACCAACGGGAGGACGTTTCAGCTCTCGACAGATTTAACGTGCATCGCTGCCCTACACGGCGGGTCTTTAGTGGTACTGGGCTCGAACTCGTGACAAGGCAAGCCACGGTCCGATACCTATACCACTCGGCTACCGCGGCCACTCTTTGAAGAGAGTATAGACAAGTTGGTTTCCCGGTATGACAAATGTCCGAGATAAATGGTGGTTAAGTGTATTGAAAAATAATTTCCGACGTGCTCTTTCATGTTAAAATAAATTTTGTTTGGAAAAGGATTTTTTGTGAAGTTTTTCCACAAATTTACTTGGTTTCTGGACAAGCTTCGTAAAATAAATTGAGTTAGTTACATATTAATTTGAAAACACTAGCAGAAAAAAGGCTTCTTGAGAAGGCCAAGGCCCACCCTAGGCTCTCGAGCCACTGAGGTAAGAAGGAATTTACATTAAAAAACGTGCATAGTTTTAAAAATTATAACATATTAAGAAAAACGAAATTTTTTTTATCAAAGATGACTGTTCCAAGATAAAAATCGAATATAAACATTTCGATGGCTTTATTTTATTTATAACTTAACTCAGTGGCGCTTCGATGGCTTTATTTTATTTATAACTTAACTCAGTGGCGCATTACGGTCAAGGCCTGCTCTGCCCAACTCAGTATACGTGACCTTGGCCTCTGAGGTGCATGAGCACATGTTTCAGTCAGATGGTCATTCTGACACGAAACCCCCAGTGTACAGTTCCCAAACAAGCTTGGTACTCATTTATCGACACACTGAAGGGATGAAAAGCTGAGTCAACCTTGCTCAACACGGGATGTGAGCCTCGACCTGTGGTGTAGAAGCACAATGCACTAACCACTCAGCCACTGGTCTTCTTTTTACTTATATGTGATAATAATGCCCATTCTCTTTTTCTCCGAAAAAAAATTACTTATCGGAGCATTAAATAAATAATGTAACAATTGACGAGAGCAACATTTGTAATCTAACTTGCGTTCAAATTTGTTTGCGAATCATCAGATTTTGTCAAGCTTGCATTGACGTTTATTTACATCCAAACGTGCAATTTGAAATGCATTTTATAGTATGGAATGTATTTTATCTGACAAATTGCAATGCATGTAATAAAATCAATTTTATTTGACTAGATTTAAGAAGTACGCTAAATATCCTCAATATAGAATTTCAGTACTCCTTATGGAATCAGTCTGGCAACATAAAAAATTAACATAGTCAAGTAGTTTGACAACTTTTTTCTTCTGTTGATCATTTTTTGCAATGCCTACACTCTTATGCTATATTACACGGTTTATTAAATAAAACAGTGTGTAAAAAATCTAAAATTCAAGATGAAATGACTTTTGGAAGACAGGTTTATATATACTACTGCACGAGGTGTTCTATTTAATACACTGACGGAAGAAAAAATCCCAACAACCAGGAAAAAATTATTGCATAATAATGAAATTTGGACATTGTAATTGTCTGGTTAACATGTTTAATTGATTAAATTTTCAAGGTTACAGGTTAATTTAAGCTGAAGAAAAGGCATTTCAAATGTGAAATTCTGTTACATATAAAGCCGGTGTAACCTCCAGAATTTTGAATGAAAGCGCGCATGCATTGTGCCACTCAGGTGCCGAATGTCACTTTGTGGTACGGAGTTCCATGCTTGTTGTACTTGTTGTGTCAATACTGGAAAGGTCAGTGCTGGCTGTGGATGATGCTAGAGATGTCATCCAATGATACTCCATACATGCTCAATTGGAGACAGATCTGGTGATCTCACAGGCCGAGGTAACATGTCATTACTCTGTAGAGCACTTTATATTGCAACAGAGGTGTGAGGGCAAGCGTTATTTTGTTGTAAAATTCACCCTTGAATGCTGTTCTTGAATAGTAATACTATAGATTAAATTACCAGACTGACATACAAATTGGCAGTCAGTGTGATTGGTATAACCACGAGAGTGAACCTGCTGTTATAGGAAATTGCTCCCCAGACCATGACTCCAGGTGTAGGTCAAGTGTATCTAGGCCGCAGAGAGTTTGGTTGTAGGCGTTCGCCTGGCCTTCTTCTGGCCAACACACAATCATCACTGGTACCAAGTCAAAACTTGCTTTCATCAGAAAACACAACAGATCTTCACTCCTCCTCCAATGAGCTCTGGCTTGACACCACGGGCGTCTGTCGCAAACTGCAATGGCTTGGAGTCAGTGGAATACACGCTACAAGACACCTGACTGGGAGCTGTCTTTGAAGTAACCGGTTTCTAACAGTTTGTTGTGTCACTGTGGTACCAACTGCAGGCCAAATTTCTGCCACAGATGCAATACGATGAGTCACAGCCGTACGCCGAATACGGTGGTCTTACCTCTCAGTAGTGCTGGAACCCAATCTTCTGGAGACAGTACCATCCTTTCAACACTGCTCCCAGCAGTTATGTATAGTGCTGGGAGCAGTTACAATACATTTAGGCCAAGTCTTTGTACAATATCGTGAAAAAATTCTTAGTCTCATTACACGACTTCGTTAAAACTAGGTAAGCTGTTGAATAATGGCTTCTTCGTCTTCTTGAAAGCATTCTTGACTAACATCAACTCAATACGTTCAATTTCACTGACAAATAACGCTCATGAACTTTACAGCACGCATTTAAATCAAACCTGATTTGCTAGTTCTGAGAGACACTACCACTTTTAAGGTATCCGACTACGTCCGGAACCGTGATTTTAAAAAAGCGCATAAATGGATAATTTTCATGATATTTAGTGTCACTTAGATTAGACTACATGTTTAAAATGGTTTTAAGGACGTCTTGACAAAAAAAATTATTTAAGTACAATATTTCGGCAAAAAAGTAACTTAGAATAATCTGTTTTCAAAATGTTCTCCTTTTGTGGAAAATGCTTCTTTTATAATAATATTTTGCCTGTATATAGCTCAGACCTCTTTACAGAGGCTCAACTAGGATTTTTGAAAAATTCACATTATTTTCATAGTTATAACCAATTAAAATAATGATCAGCGTTTTTTTCTTAAAATTGCTCCCCTCTGTTGTCGTAAAATATGGATAAACCCACTTCTAAGTTATATATTTCAAAAATTCTAGTTGAGCCTCTGTAGAGAGGTCTGAGCTATATACAGGCAAAATATTATAATAGAATCATTTTTAACAAAAGGAGAACATTTTGAAAAAAAATTATTCTAAGTTAATTTTTTGCCAAAATATTGTACTTAAATAATTTTTTTTTCTCAAAATGTTCTTAAAACAATTGTATACATGTATTCTAATCTAAGTGACACTAAATATCATGAAAAATATCCATTTATGCGCTTTTGCAAAATCACGGTTCTGAACGTAGTCGGATACCTTAAGCAGAAATTAGATGTCATCTTTCAGATGTATAAACACGCCTACCAAATTTCGTTTATCGAACACAAAGTTTTTCTTGGTGTTGGGATTTTTCCGTCAGTGTATCTTTTTTAAAACTGTAGATATATAATACCAAATATTTTTATATATGACATTCCTTTTTGATATCTATCGTTTTAGTATCTAGATTTTTAAAGTCTAAAAGGATATTTTTTCGTTATACAGTTCAATATTCCAGTCAAAAATGTATTATACGTTTATTCAAATTTTATTTTGGCAATAAATATTTCATAATTGATGTGTTGGTCTTGTGCTATTTCTATTCCCTATATTTTTGTTATTCAATGAAAATTGTTAACATATTTGGGGTTTTTAACGAATTGATGCAGAAACTTTATCGCTTGGTTATATAGTTTTATTTAGTGTTTTAAAGTGACCATTCTATAACATAGTTTTATAGATAGAAATTAGAACTCACATAAATAAACATATATATATATATATTATCTCTCCACTTTTTAAATTATATATTATTCTAAAATGATAAGCGACTACTGCACAATAGTTATTCTTCGTTAACTATATTCTCATAAATCATTTTTCTATTATTGTCATTTACTTTTATCGCAACCGTGTAAATTCTCTAATCTATAGAAACACTTTTTCCAGTATTCTCATTACTAATTAGTTTTTAAAAGCAAATATTTCCATTTTTACCTTATCAAATTATTTCTTCTTAAAAAAAATATCCAACTTTGATAAATTACCGATTTGTTACTGATTTTCCCATTGATAAAAACTAATTAATCAAATTCGGGTTTTAAGCTGGAAAGTTATTTTCGACAGTTGGTTTCCATGGATACCTACAAACTTATTTTTTGAATTCCTCCATAGTTTTAATTTTTTTTAATTAGTAAATTAAATGAAGTAATAAGAATTAGTTTTTCTATTTGAGACTTCTATTCTAGTAAATACGAAATCTCATTCGAGTCCATTAAAGCTACACAATACCCTACAAATTTCAGAAGTACCGAAAAAAATTTTTTGAATTTTCTTGTGGCCCATATCATTTGACAGCTTGAATTCAAAGCAAATTTTTGATTTAAAAAATAGATTTATATAACTTAGAGACTTTATCATTAATGCTTTCCTGTTGAGAAAATACCTTGGCCAAAACATTCTCTAGTTGCTATGAGAAACAATATTCTGAAGAGATGGAATATTACTGTAAATGATTTATCTAAACATCAGCGCTCAGCTGATACTATAGTACTATATTTTAGCATTTCAAAGTTGTGCAACAGAAACTCAAACTTGGTAAAACTGTCCCAATTTAAAACTGAAAAAAATTAAGTTTTATGAACAAACCTGGCGATTTTTAGATAAGTTAGCATCATATTTTGTACTTAAATACTTTGTGTTTTAAAACCTTTCGGAAAATATTAGGTTACGCGGTTAAGCAGAATAACATGCCGTCGTAACAAATACAATCAATATTATACAAAAATATTTTTTGATTTAAAAAAAATTTCAGTCATATTTAATTAAAAAAGTATTTTAATGTAGAACATACACAGTGGAAAATAACATATTAAAAATTAGAGCTTTAAAGGCATGTTAAGATTTTATTTTATGCCTTTACAAACTTTAAATGCGTTTTTCTCAGACTATTAATTTTGAAGACATAAGTGTTTTCTAATCCCTAAGGCTTTTTTTTTTTGTGTTAAAGATAATCTTGAAATTGTTTGCATGTACTTCCAAACGTATGTTCTATAAAAGTTAGTATGAATTTATGGCTGAGATATCTAATATTTTTTTTAAAAAAATACTTAAGTTAATATTTTAAAAAATTTCGTGTTTTTTCCAGATTTAGCTAGAAAAATAATTATTAAAATCAACAAGAGAATAGATTTTCAAATCTATACTAACTTTTGTTAACAATAATTTAAGAAATATAAATAACTTAAAATGACTAAACAATTTTAAAATGTGAACATTTTATAAGAATTTGAAAAACTATTCATTCAAAAATTCTTCATTATTTTAAAACTGTAAGATAATGGCTGGTCAAACTGACTATGTACTTTCAGAATCAGTTTAATTACGTACTTTGAATATAAAACTTAAATTATTTTTACCGTTATTGTCTCCAAAAAAGTTTTGAAAAAAGGTAATGTGTAGTTCCTAAGCAACTAATAGTGTAAAGATGTGATCAAACCATGTAAAATATTTAACGATTTTATGTCAAAGTTTAACTAAAATAATACTGATTTCGAATTCCTTCCCTATCAGGAGCAATTCAATTACAAGATTCAAAGGAAGAAAATTCTTTTATTTACAGTTCTGTGTTTCTTCTTTTTTTTTTCTTTTTTGTCGTATGCATTTTGTAAGAATGGTCTATTTTTACCTTAGAAGCACACTAAGAATAGCAACTTTATTCAGACTGAAGAAAAAAGTCTCTAGAAAAGAATCACGTCTATAGAAAATTGCTAACCGAATTTCGAAGTTTCTTCTTAGTCTTTCTGTTAATTCACTTTCTCTTCGAAGCTGTTTGTTTTTCTGCTTCGGTAGACTCATTTACGTCAAATCCATTGCCTTTTATTCAAAACTACAGCTTTTATCTCTGGTTCGACATGTTATTTTTGTTTCGAAGGAGCAAATGCGACTAATCAGTAAAAAAATTCATGATGGAGATAAAATAATTCTACATATATTTACGAATTTCATTCGGTTATAATTTCTTCAAAAAAAGATTTAACTTTATGTATAAAATGTTTTGCTAAAAGAATTATATTAGCTCATTAAAATTCACATTTTAAAAAGTCGTAAAAAGAGCAATCAGAGATATCATTATAAAAAACACAGTTCAGTTTTATTATGCCTAAAGTACCGTATTCATTCGAGTCTAAGCCACAATCGATTCAAAGTCGCACCCCTAATTCTTGACCCGTTTTTGTGAAAAAAGATAGTGTATATAAAATGGTTTATCTATATCCAGTTTTACGAAATTAAAATAAATTTAAATTAAGAGCTAATACAAAGTGAACAATTACACTCGTGAACAAAAAAATAAGCTCACCAAGAAGGGGTCGTCAAAATGAAACAAAATTTTACATACGTAATGACTGCTTTGATATAAGTAAATGATTAGAAATTCAAAGAAAAAGGATCATTTATTTCAGAGAAAAAGGCAAAAGAACGAAGAATTTAATACCCTGTTGAACCCTTTCTGGCGCGAATGCATGATGCGATACGATCGGGCATTCAGGCATACAAGTTCTGTATGAGGTCTTGAGACATTTCGTTCCATATTTGCTGTAACTTTGCCTCTGGTTCGTTCAAACTCGTGGGATGCCCAATTCGCCGTCCCAAATGATCCTAGATATGCTCTATTGGAGACAAATCTGGGGATCGGGAAGGCCAAGGAAGGGTAGTAACAGTAAGGAGACAGTCTTGTGACACCCTTGCCATGTGAAGCCGAGCATTGTTTTGTTGAAAAATGGCTCCTGGAAGCCGTTGCATGAGTGGCAACACGTGTGGTTGCAGGATGTCATGGACATACCACTCGGCTGTCATGGTGCCACGGATCAATATTAGGGGTAACCGTGTATTGTATTCAATGGCACCCTATATCATCACACCAGCTGTGGGAGCAGTGCGTCGCTGTAAAGCAAAAGCAGGATTGAGGCGTTCACCACGGGGTCTCCATACACGAACAGGATTGTCATCACTGCTGAGATTAAACCTGGATTCGTCGCTAAAGACGATTTGGTTCCATTCCACTACAGTCCAGTTTCCTCGAGCGCGGCACCACTCCAAACGGAGGCGTCGATGGGTGGGCGTCAAGGGCAGCACACGTAATGGGCGCCGCGATCCCTAATGTCCTTCAGCCAGGCGCCTTCGTATGGTTCGAGAAGATGCAAGGGCTCCTAGTGAAGGTGCTACCTGTGCTTGAATAGTGGCCGATGAAGCAGTTGGCTGTACGCGTGCATTTCTTACGATGTGGCGATTTTCTTGACGACTGGTTTGTCGAAGGCGTCCTGAGCCTGGTCTTCGAGTAAATGACCTCTCTCGGATCCACTGGTCCCAACACCTCCTCACAACACAATCAGAGCGGCCTAATTGACAAGCTACTTGCCTAGCTGACCACTCAGCTTCCATCATGCCGATGATTCTCCCCTCTCAAATTGCGACAGCTGCTCACATTGTCTTCGAAAATGGCGTAATGGCATATCTATCTCAGCTCTTCCTTTGTAAACAATTCAGCACACTCAAACAAGCTTTGGTTACCTGTTTTATACTCCACGGAGAACGACGTTAAACGCCCTCTACCGGCTATATGTAAAGCGCAATCACGCTGCATTTGTAATCAGTTGCATATCTCCCCGACATATACCTTCATGCCAAGTTTCGTTACGATCCCGCAATTATTTCTTACTGCGCTAATTTTTTTGTCCATGAGTGTAGTTATATTTTCCCAGTATTATAAATTTTTAATACATGTATGAACCTGTTATTACTATAATTTCCCCATCCAACGAATACTTTTTTTTCTCCTTCGATTCTAAGCCGCGGCCGATTTTCATCGGAAAAAAGGTGTGGCTTAGGTTCGAGTAAATACTGTATTTTTTAATTTAAGCTGTATGCGTTATATGTTGCTTTTAAAATAGAGGGTTATTTTAAATATAGCACACACGCGTTATCCTTTTATGCAATTCTGCTATATCTAGTGGCAAAGGAGGCACGAAAATTCGGATAACATGGAAAGGATAACGCGAATTGTCAATAATGTTGTTTGTACCATGTTGAGCTGCATTTTTCAGGAACTGGACTATCGCATTGATGTATGCTGTGCAACCAAGGTTTTACACATAGAACACTTGTTAAGTATGTAAGTAAAGCTTGAATTGTTTCTATATTCTTTCATATGTCCTTTTTTGCTGCATTCGTCTTAGGTTTGTTTGTTTTTTTACTATCTTTGAAACCCCGGGAGTTAATTATGTATAACCCTTGGTTTATCAGAACGTTTATTATCCGAAGCGTCAGATATCCTCACCAGTTTGTGTGTGTGTGTGTGTGTGTGTGTGTGTGTGTGTGTGTGTGTGTGTGTGTGTGTGTGTGTGTGTGTGTGTGTGTGTGTGTGTGTGTGTGTGTGTGTGTGTGTGTGTGTGTGTGTGTGTGTGTGTGTGTGTGTGTGTGTGTGTGTGTGTGTGTGTGTGTGTGTGTGTGTGTGTGTGTGTGTGTGTGTGTGTGTGTGTGTGTGTGTGTGTGTGTGTGTGTGTGTGTGTGTGTGTGTGTGTGTGTGTGTGTGTGTGTGTGTGTGTGTGTGTGTGTGTGTGTGTGTGTGTGTGTGTGTGTGTGTGTGTGTGTGTGTGTGTGTGTGTGTGTGTGTGTGTGTGTGTGTGTGTGTGTGTGTGTGTGTGTGTGTCAACTACATATACTGTGTATCAGTACGTTTTCAAACAGTGAAATACTCAACAGTTGTTTCACGTGAGGCCAAAAGTGACTAGAAACCCAAGGTCAGGGATATTTAGGGAATTTCTGTTGTGTGATTTAGTAAACATCTGCGCGGTATATTAGGTTAGTTTGTTTCTAAACTTCACTCAGAAGTTGGCTCGAAGAAAAGGGAAACTATGAGGGAAGCAAACGATGTTGTTCTTTATCGTGCACTCTACTTAAGATTTTCACAAAGAAGGAGCAAAAGGGACCCAAAGGGGGCCCCCTCTGTTTGAAAAAAGCTCTGAACTTAACGAGAAATTAGGCGTTATTTGATTTCAAAGCTAGCACTGATTGGTTAAAAACTTTTAAAACACGCCGGGGAACGGAACTGCAGATTGAAGGGAACTTTTCAATAAAAATTTATATACATATGATGGGAAAGGTACAAACAACATTCAAAGGTGTCCTACCAACTAAAAGTGCTCAAAAGAATCAGAACCTTGCAGAAAAACGAAGGTGTAAATTTTGGAAAAATTGATTATTTTCTCCAATACAAAAATTCCCCCAAGGTTTTTGGGTTTTCTGAACAATCCGTTCTGAATGGGTGTCCGGTCCCAACTGATTCGGGAAAAAGACGTTCACTGTATTTCAAAATAAGGCCCCGAGCCGAGGTTGCGTATCGCGCTTCCACGCCATTTTGCTATCAAAAATAGCATATTGATAGATTTAATTGCTCTTAAATAATTTTCTTTTTTAGTAATGTACCATCCCGGGGCCCCTCAGAAAGGGGTCAACCCGCGGCTGTAGGTTGAGATATCACTGATTTTATCCCTTAGAAAACCCCTTTTTTTTAATTCCTACTATTACCCTCACAATCTCTATATATTTATTTATAAATTTTTTTTATTTATCTTGGTCGAATTTTCAATGTTATAATAAAATACTTTTTAAAAAAAAACTCAATTGAGCTGAAATTTTATATGCATGATTATTTTTGATGAAAAATCCCCAAAATTATAATAAAAAATTAATAAAAAAGGGGTTAAAAGTTAATTATTTAAAAAATTACAAATACAACCATGTTGGCATCTTTTTTGGGGACTTAAGGACCCTTTTGGCGACTTTTTAAAAAACTTGTGTGAAAAAGGGTTTTTTTATTCTCACGTGTTATAAAGATTCAGTTAAACTAAAATTTTTATATACCCCGGAATTTTTTTTAAATGAAAAAATGCGATACTTTAATGATAGTTAAAAAAAAATTAATTACCATTAATGTTGGGGTTTTCCCTGCCCCATGTATGAAAAATTTTTTTATATTAATTTAACTTTTTCAATAAAAAGTAGCTGAAAAAATTTTTTTTTCTTTGTTGATCTAAGTAGGAATTGATTTAAAAAATTTTTTTTTTTTATATTACTTGTTTTATAAAAAATAATTTTTTTAAATTTAGAAGGTTTAATTCCATTCCTTGCTTTTTTTTCATTCGCACCCCCCTTTATAATTTCAAAAAAATAAAAAAACATTTTGCACATGTACATTTCCTGTTTCTTTTTTTAAAAAAATAGGGGCGTGTTTTTTTGGAAAATAAAAAATTTTAAAAATTTTAAAACTTCCCAAATTTAAAAGTATAAGGGGTGCGTTATACCCTGGAATACATAACATTTAAAAACTTAAATAAAAAATTTATCTCAAAAAATTGTTAATAGGAAATATTGTCCAAAAAAACAACTATCAATTACCAATTTTAAATGGATCAAAACGTATAAAAAAAAAGGGCAAATTGTTGAGAATTAATAGTTATTTAGCGTCCTGAAGTTTTTACTTAGAATTATTGAGAAAAAGTAGAAATATTTCAAAGAGAAGAGTCGTCATTTAAAATACTTTTTCAAAACTATAATAGAAATTTAATATTTCTTGGTGTAAGAAAATATACGGTTTTCATAAAAATCAAATGAATTCTCTATTTAAAAGTAAATATTTGCACACTTTCAGTTGAAGAGTAACTAATAAAAGAAAACTCTCTAAATATACAAAAAATTTTACAATAAAGAGAAATAGCGCATAATTCCCATACATGCGTAATTTCTTTTAACTCTTATAAAAAAAGGAATTTAATTTACCCAGCTCGATGGTGTTTACTTTTTAGAGGAAAGTAATTCTTTTCCCTTTATATTCCCACTCATTATTTTGCTTTTTTTTTTTTTACCCCTGATGTTAAAAAAGGCAGTTTTCCCAACGGCTTAAACCTTTTATATCTTTTTTTCTTTCATTACTTTTTGTACCTTCACACAGTCTTCTTTGTTCACTATAATCGCTTTAATGCTATGCATACGCGTTTAAGCTAAATGTAGGATAAAATCTTTAAATAAAAGTGTTTTATGCGTAGAATTTATTTTTTTTTTTTGCGGAATAAAGGAATTTTATGGTGGCGTGTGTGAGCTAATAAATCCAAGAAGCTCTATTAAATAAATTCTGCTGTCTACATTTTTGGTTAATTTAATTTTTCTGTTGCACATTCATTAAAAAAAAGCGCGTTTTATCTTTTAACGTAAAAGTGGCATCGATGTTAATAATTCAATACGAAATAAAAACAGATGTTATACGTATATGATATTAACTAACTTAATCAATATATAGTCAAATAACTCTCAGAGAAATATTTTTTTTATTCCTAATTACGTATTTTTTTATAAAGAATTTTAAATTTAATAAAGTTCTTCGCAAAAGAATATTGTTCATCAGTCAACAACTCCAAATATTTGAATAGTAACAGATTTATTGAATTGGACAAGGACGACTACATGAAAATAAATCGAAAAATATATACAAAGAAATATTATAACAGATTATTTAGAATAAGGCAAATTGCAGTCATCATGAACAACCCTTACAACGTTCCGGAAACGGCTTTCTAAGCGGTTCCACTTACAAGAACTCAGATATATAAAGTTTCAATCTCTCTCTCTGATCGCAGTCAACGCACACGGCTTAACTCTCTTCTGAACTGATTCGACCTTTGTTTCAAAGGTCCCTTATTACTCTCATGAAAATTTCTAGAAAAATTGATCCTGCGGCCTTCTTGACGATATCGTATTTTTCGCCAAATTTATCACCAAGGGTGAAAATGCTGTCAATCTAGTAACCCTGGTCGTATAGGATTGCAATAATCTTATTTTTCAAGCCCACGCTGAGAAGCAAACTTTTCTTGCAAAATCAAGCTTTTCAAAAGAACACTGCTGCAGGGAAAACAACACACGTGGCGTGTGTCAATATAGTATCTTTAAAAATTTTAATTTTAGGTAGTTTTAATGACTTGTCAGTTTAAATACAATCCTCACTTGAGAGAGGTTTGTCGCCGATAGCACTCGACTCTTAAATAACGTTGATTTAAATTCAAACATATGATTTTGATTAAGAAGAAATTTAGATATGGATAACCAAACGAAACTTGTCATCCAATCGGTATAGTGGTTAGTGACGCTGGCTGCAGTGCCGTAGGGACTAGGTTCGAATCCCGGAGAAGACATGGATGTTTGTAAATGTATAGTACCTTTGCGGCAGGGGGGTTACTCTAAATAGCCGTCGAGCCGCGTGTCCTCTCGTGTGGTTGGTGGAAAGGGAAGAGAGGTAGGAGACCCCTGGCTACCCCCCAGGGTTTTCTCTTTCTAAATTGGGGTGGAACCGAGCAAAATCGTACTGTCACCTGCATGGTGCTCAAAGCTAAGACTAACTACAGGAGTAAAAATTCTAGCCCTTAGCCGTGATGAATTTCGTGGGCTTCGATCTGACTTCAGGCAGGTGGCATTGGTCACAACAACAAATTTGAAATGTCTCATTTGATTTTAGATATAAACGTGTAGCTTATTCGTTGAACTAAATTGAACAAGCAAACCGAAACCTAGACACCAAACAGGACAAGAAATGTTTAATATTTCTCTTCTTAGTAAAAGAAAAAGTTAAAGAAATCATATAATATCACGCAAATTTTTTTTCAAACATTCCTTTTTTTTTTTTTTTTTTTCTTTGAATTTTCATTGAATACTCAACTCTACTTTTTTTTGTACATACATAACAAAAAATATTCTAAGGTCTCACGGAAAGTTTTTAAAGCTTGTTACTTTTTTAATGTTTTTCATTAGTGAAATCATCCGGAAAGAACGAAGAAACTTTTTCTTTTTAAAAAAAAGCACTCGAGTTTCAAACTGAAAAGGCAGTAATGGCTAGCAATAAAGTTGGAAACCGTCCACCGCATTAAGCCGAACTGAGGAAGGTAAATAGGATTATTTTTAGATCCATAAAAAAATAAGAACGAAGAATCAAAATAACATAAAAATTAATACGACCAATTCTGAAAATCCAGAAAAGCTCATATAACTCAATTTTAGCAGAGTATATATCGATGGATAGATAATAATCTTTTAACTTTGAAATACCGAATTAAAAAGATATTTCAGGATATATTCTGAAAATAGTTTCATACTTGGTAAAAAAAAAACATTTTCGAAATTATTATTTTTTAGCAGTAGTAATGGAAAAAAAACTTCTTGCCTTTATATTTATAATTAATACTTGTCACAATTATACATACACAAAGAAATTTAAGAAAAGTAAGAAGGATTTTTGTGGGGGCTTT
>BMAV01023471.1:17491-31158 GCA_019973955.1 Trichonephila inaurata madagascariensis
CGCTTTGGCTGAGCGAGGTGCTTATATACGCTGGTGGCACTTAATGGTTAAAGTCGTATTGTAGCTTTAGCGTCACAGTATAGTAATATTGAATTCAATACATTAAATTTGTACGGATGGGGAGGGGCGTGATTAATAATTATGGTTGAATATTGGGTCGCAAATATTGAAACTTTGAGAAGAAATGCACTAATATGTTCACGGAATGTTTTACTGACTCACAAACTTTACTTGTTTTAGGGTTAAAGTAGACATTTATACGAATACTCCAAGAAATTTGAAAAACAAATTAAAAGAACGCATTATATACTTATTTCTTATAAATTTTATCAGAGTAAAATTGAGAAACAAGAGATACTTTTGTAACTCTCTCTAAGAGGAAAATAGTACTTCGTACATTTTATCAAATTTAGATGTAGTAGAATTTGCATCTTATTTATTATTCTTGTATTTCACTCGAATACTAAAACAGAAAATTAGTTTTGTTACAGTTAGCTATATTTCTTAGATTAAAAATAACAACTGCCTAGTACTATTTACAATGAAGATTTCAGGTTTAGTTTATATAAAAGTAGACATTTTTGAAAAATTCTATTTCCCTTTAATCAAATAGAGAATGTTATTTAAAGTATACCTTTCTAGATAACATTTAAATTTTTTTTTCATGCGAGTTCCTGGTATGTTTTTGTCGGGTTTTTCCCTATCTTTTCACTATGTTACTCAAGGTATGATTACAAAATAGCTTTGAGAATATATTTTAGTATGAAAAGCTAGGAAACATTATAATTAAAATTTCTAAGCAACGATATCATCCAGTTAATATTTTCCTGCAATTTCTACGCCCATTTGGTTCTAAGCAGCAAGGAATGATTACGACATTATTTTTTGAAAGTAGCCAAGCGTAATGAACTTTATAATAAATTATTTAAATCACGTAATAGTTAAATTTGTCAGGATAAATTTAACTTAATATGACATTGTAATAATAAAAATAAATAATTCATGTTTTGTGTAACTACATTATAAGCATTTATTTAACTTATTAACTAATCTGAATATAAGTGTAAGAATTAAGAAAAGCAAGCAATTAACAGCAAACAAACGAAAAAATTTAATTATTAAAAAAACGTTATGTGTAAATAGGTATTAACACTGTTTTTGTCTTTGATACAGTGGCGCACACAAGGGGGGTGGGTCCCCGGGTCCAGACCTCCCCCCAGAGCCTTTGATTTTTTTCAATTGATTATAATCCTACGTATATAGTACGTAAAATTTAACAATTTTTTATTAATAATTATTTTTATTAATTAATGCTAATTATTTATGCAATGATTAATTTTTTACTGTTTTTTGTTCCCCAAAATCGACAAAATCACAAAAATATGTTGGACGCTTTATCGGAGCATGTAACATTTTGTCTTTTATAAAAGCCCTGGACCCCCTCCCCTTGAAAAACTACTGTGTGTGCCAGTGCTTTTATAAAAGACAAAATATTAAATAAATTTTTATAGAAGTAATTTTTTTTTTTACAAAGTAAGATTTTGTTTTGAAATTTTAATATGTGACTGCACTTGGCATAAAAATCTCAAATTGAAATGTATCATGATTCTCATAACCTTTAACCCTTAAGTCGCTTCAAAGTGTGACGTCACTAAACAATCAAGCAATCAAGCATTAGCATATTAGACTTATATATTGTAGATTTATATTATTATATATAATAAAATAACATGAATTTTTTATGCTTAAAAATGCACGGTAAAAATTATTCCAATATAATGATCATGTGTATAATGGAAAATTACAAACTATTAATTGTATTAACAATCATTTCGGCAAACCACTGATTCATAGGAACATTGAATATACAATAAAGTTATTGTTTTTCAGTGCTATTGTAATTCCACTTTTAAAATCTTTTCACATAAAACAGAATGAAAATAATTGTTATGAACTTCTGATTATATACAGAAAATCACGTACCTCACCTACGCAATATGCAAGTAAAACTTAATATCTAATATGGTTAGATATTCAAATGTTTCTGAAGATTAAATTTACGGTATTAAAATATCAAGTAAAATAAATGTATCTGAACAAGAATTGTGACAAATATTTATGCACACATTTGTAGTAATTTTGTATTAATATCATTTAAACCCTTTGGACCTTGATTTTTGGTAATAAATTCTTGAATGTACCGGAAAAATCTTACTGGTTTAGAATTTAAAAAATTATGATGCTCAAAACATTTACTAAAAATTTCCAAATATTCATTTCTTCCCAACAAATGGTATGTGGTCGTGGTAGCTTGGTTATTATGGTCAAGAACTCCTTACTGGCAGGCATGAGTTCGCGCCTAAGTGCCACTGAAGCCCCTCTGTATAGAATGGCTGGTGCACGTTAAAGCTTTCTTGACACAATGTCCTCCCGTTGAAGTGGTGTGGAAGTTCGGAGAGGGGGATTCCAGCTCAGGTGTCCTCGTTACTTGATCGAGGTTCAAAATTTCAAGGTCCGTTGCCAATAGCCCTCGTGTTTTCTTCATAGTGCGAAGTTTATAAGAACTCATTCACCCAACATGATAGCAAATTGAACTCTATGTAAGGAGGGCGATAACCTCGAGCAATACTTTTTTCTGTTTTGAAAAATTTTGTTGGAGAGTAAAGAAGGGTGATTAGATGATGCTATATCTGGAGAGTATGGTGGATGTGACTATTTTTCGCAGTATAACTCTGCGATTTTCTGGCGAGCTTCTAAAGCAGCATGTGGCTTTGACGTTGTCGTGATGCCATATGATTTTCTCCCTATTGATTAGTACCGCTTTCTCTTCATTTTATATGTCGACAATCCTTTTCCCAGTTATGTTGCTCATTGGGTTTAAGAATTGCACAATTTATTTTTTTTTCAACACGCTTTTATGTATTAGCTTCAACTGTATGTAACGGAATCTTTGAGCTCGATTTTTAAAAGATCAGATTAATTCGGAATTTTGCACACTTGTCAAGGACCAATGACAATACAATAATCTAATAATTTTGTTCCATTGTCCTGATCAGGATCATCAGGATTAAGGATTTTCCATTTCCAGGTTTGGTGACTAATTCCAGATTTGGCGACTAAAAGCTTAAGTTACACCCCTAAATCTAAACACTGGTAGTTGATATAAATACAAAAAAAAAAATAAATGATAGTCTAAGAAACTAAGAAAACACTTTTATTGTAGATCTAACTGAAGAAATGAAAAATAAATTATGGTTTAAAAAACACCCTTTTACTGTTAATCGAACTGACAAGTAAAAAATAATTCTTAATATAAGAATAAAATGATTAACGCAAAAATTAATGTCATTATGGTAAAAGCATAGGATGCTCTGTATCAATTAATACATTTCTTATTAGTTCTACGCCAAAATGCAGAGTTAGTGTGAAAATGTAGTACTAAGCACCCCACGCTTTTAGTACAATTCCATTACTGTATGCGACTACCCAAAATTCATGTTTTTAGTAAAAACTTGCGAAATTTTTTTTTATGGTTTTTTTTTTCTAGCACATACATTTAAGATTCCAAAAACACTCTATTTTGCTTCTACGATGTTTGGAAGCAAAGTTATAGCATGATTAGTAAACCGGAAGCGGATCCCTACACAAAATATTTTTAAGATATTGAATTTATATTTTCAGAACATTTTTTATTTAGTTTTATCTGTGTTATGAATCAAAATCTAATCTCTGTGTATAAATTTATGTACTTTATTGTTTTTTTTTGTGAAAAAAAATCATTAATTTCTTAAAAAAATGTGTTTTTCATAAAATTTGGCATATTTAATACACATATAAAGATGTTATTCATGAACTGTATAAATATTATTTGAATACATTTATTAGAATTTTGTGTAACGGCAATTTTTTATCAAAATTTCACTGAAAATGACAATTGTTATAATCTATAAAACTCTCCAGAAAACAGAAAAAGGTTAAAAGAAAGTTCGAATTAATTAAACATGAAACTAAAGAGATCTTGACCTAAAAATATGGTAAGTTTAAAAAATGTACAATTAGTAGTCAAATTTTTTATACTCTATTAAAATCTTTAAATGCATTTTCTGAGAAACTATGTTTTTCAATTTTTTGCTTCACGGCAAAGTTCACTATAGAATTTTTTTTAAGATATTGAATTGAAATTTTCAGAAAATGTTTTATTTGGTGTTATCTTCAGTATAGACTGTAATCTAATCTCTGGGAATATATTTATGTGGGGTTTTTTTTGGCACTTTTTGTGAGAAAATAACATTAGTTTTTTGTAAGAAATTGAGTTCTTACATAAAAAATGACATATTTCAAAACCTTTCAAAAGCATTACAAATGTTATAGTTCTAAACACAGTAAATGATGTTGTTAAAGTACTTCATACGTATTTTATTTTAATATATTAATTATAATTTTCAATACAAGATTTACCATAACTGCAATTTTTCACTAAAATTTTACTCAAAATTCCCAATTTATCCAAAATTATTTTTAATTTTGTGGAAATTGTACTTGAATTCCTAGTTTTATGCCTTATTTCAAATAAAAGAAAGTGTTTATTTAATTAAAAATGTATATATTTTTTAAAAAAAATGCTTCGAAAGTAGTCACATACCTGAATTTTTTCGTTAATCATTTTATTCTTATATTAAGAACTTTTTTTTTTACTTTTTACTTCAATTAACTATAAAAACGTGATTTTTAGTTTTTTCAAACCATAGTTTATCAATGTGTCACCTTAAGCACAGTATTCTTTTATTAAAACTCATGCTTGGTTTTGATGTCATAATTTTGGGAAGTAGTTAGTAACTGGGCAAAAATTATATATATATCTATATTGTTCTGTAAATATTCATAAATGTATAGAAAATTTCTTATTTCTTTTTATTTCAAATTCGATAGATGTTATCCTCTCTTCTGGTTTGTCTGGTTGTTTTAGATAATGATTACCACAACATTTACAAAATCTAACTTATTTAATAATCATTACAATATAGATCATATTCTAAAAAAATTCTAATGTCCATAGGCAGTTGTTACAATGTTCATATTAATTGAGCATTTTCATTCCAGTTAACATTTGAGATACCTCTCTGAGTTTTCCCTCTGAAGTTCCACACAGTCCGAAATAGATTTGGCAACTCTTCTAAAGAAACACGCGACACCGTATTCTTTGTAGGTATGATTATGGTTATAACCGAGGCCGTAACTTCAGCTGTTAGTCTCTGGACACTTCGGTTAGAAATCGAAATATAACATCCGCATTAAAAAAGAGATAGAGTGTTAGTTTGCTTGAGCTCTTTTGTGATTGACTATAGGTTTTGAAGCTCAATGTTACTTAATGTTTGATGCTCAATTTTAAGACAACTTAGAATATCAAACAGAACCTTAATAAAGATATATAAAACATATCGTCGGCTTAATTATCAGAATGCGTACCTCCACAACGGAAACTAATTTGATATACGAGTGCAAAACGCGCCAAGTGCTGTTTGGCGCGATTCCTTAATCGCGCCAAACGATACAAATGACGATACACATGACCACTCGATACAAATATCAAGTTAACCATACTGTAATGTTACAGTCCATCTTGGTGAACATAAACAACAACTTGGCACGTAGCACTCCTGATATCAAATTAGCACCCCAGATGGAGTTACAAATTCTGATAATTAGGCCAACGATATTTAACTAAAGGAAGCACAAAAGCTTCCTCATCTAGTGGACCTAAGAAAATGATAAAACGTGATTAGAGGAAGATTGTGAAGAAAAATAGGGAAAGAAGACGATTGAAAACTCTACAAATTACAAAGGAATTCAATTTAAACTCAGAAACAAAGATCTCTCGCAGAATAATGCGAAGAGAGTTCTTGGGCTTGAAATAGTCGGCGACCAACACGAAAACCGTATTTGTTAGCTTTAAATCGATGGTATCGTTATACTGGGACTAAAGAATATAGAAAATCTGGGGCGTAGAAATGCGGGGGGGGGGGGGGTGGNGGGGGGGAGTTGTGTGTATATAGACGAGACTTTCGTAAACTTTTTTGTCCCATAGGCCCTTTGACAGGTTTTTCGGTCTGTGGTAGACCCCTACTTACCTAATATTAAATTTTTGCAAATTTTTATCAACTTAAATGTGTTTTTGATAGCAAGTATAGAGTTACTTCCTTTAAAAGATGAAAATTTTTAACTCTAGTGAAGTATAGTGCTTAAAACTTAAGAAAACACGTGTCCATTAATTAAATTAAAATTTAATTAATATATAAAATGACCGAGCAACAAAAAATGCTGGGGATAAAATAATAAATTTTCAACATTTGACATCAATCTTGTCAGGTTTAACCCTAAATATTTCCTCGGTTGATAGTGTCCTGTGTTTTTCTCATTCTTTTTTTTTTTTTTTTTTTTTTTTTTTTGTTTGTTTTGGAGATTGGCAAGCGCCCTGTAGCTCCTTCTCAATCAGAAAACAACTAAAAACTCTTTCTCAAGATATTCCACAATATGAAATAAATAACAGATTATCTCTTTTTAAAGCCAAAATTGACATCCGTTTCTAAGCATTATTTTTAAGACATCCGTTACTGCCTATTCTGATGAATTACTCTTGCATTGACATTTTTTTTTCAATATGACTGTTAGAATTTATTGCCTACTGTGGTATTAAGATAGTCAAAAATTCTCACACTTTTTTTTGCAAAATCTAGAAAAAGAGCATTTAAATGTTGAACGTTGGTTGAAACGTTTTTTTCCCGGTAGATTGTCTGTGACAATCGAGAAACTGGGAAAATTTGCGACGTCCATTCAATTTAGTAAATAAATCTGTTAAGGTATCCGACTACGTTCGGAATCGTGATTTTAAAGAGGCGCATAAATGGATAATTGTCACGATATTTAGTGTCACTTAGATTAGACTACATGTATAAAATTGTTTTAAAGACACACACACACATTTTGACCAAAAAAAATATTTAAATACAATATTTCGGCAAAAAATTAACTTAGAATAACCTTTTTTCAAAATGTTCTCCTTTTGTGAAAAATGCTTCTATTATAAAAATATTTTGCCTGTATATATCTCAGACCTCTGTACAGAGGCTGAGCAATAATTTTTGAGAAATTCCTATTATTTTTAGAGTTACAAACATTTGAAATATTTATCGGCGTTTTTTTTTCTTAAAATTGCTCCCTTCTGTTGTCTTAAATCATGGATAAACCTACTTCTAAGTTATATATTTCAAAAATTCTAGTTGCGCCTCTGTACAGAGGTCTGAGCTATAAACAGGCAAAATATTATTATAATGGAAGCATTTTTCACAAAAGGAGAGTATTTTGAAAATGGGTCATTCTATGTTCATTTTTTGTTAAAATATTGTACTTAAATCATTTTTTTATTGTAATACTATTCTTAAAACAATTTTATATACCTTTTCTTATCTAAGTGACCCTAAATATTATAAATATTATCCATTTATACGCTTTTGCAAAATCACGGTTCCGAACGTAGTCGGATACCTTAAATAGGTAAGTCTGGTTTCCACTTAATTAAATTTTCTTTTAATATTAAAGTCAGGATCTGGTTTAATGAGAACCACTAGACCATCATTTACACCTCATGGAAGCCCAAATTATTTTTTAGTTGACCTGGACCCCTTGCAGGTCATCATAGACCCCTAGGGGTCTATATAGACCACTTTGTGAATCACTGGCATAGACCACAATGAGAGCCGTTATACACTTTTTACAAATGACGGCAGACAAAGAATTTGTCGGATATAATAAGAAGCTCTTCAACCAGATTGCATACAACCAGTAGTGCAGGCTGGACGAAAAGGATTAATGATCTGGGAAGCATTTGATTGGAATGGGATCGACTCTTTATCCCTATAAAGGGTAACAGAATTGGAAATGAGTACTTATATCATCTAGAAAATGTTTTTTGTTAAACCAGTGCTTCTCAAACTTTCAATATTAACGACCCAATATTCAATCATAATTTTCATCGTCCCCCCCTCCACACAATAACAAAGTATTGAATTCACTAATACCATAATTTGACGCTAAGCCTACAATACGACTTTAATCTCTTTTGTGCCACCGGCATAAATTAACGTCTCGTTCAGACAGTATGATAATTGCCCCGAACGTATATATACGTCTTCCTCAAGTACGATCTTTCCTGTGCTATCCATAAAATTATTACAAAGGCTTTGTAATGCAATAAAATAGCTTTGACAGTGTTTGCCAAGGATTTACTTATTTCAGACGATTTGCTCTTTTTATATTCCTTTTCTACCACCACCACCCCCATTAAACCCCATTCGCTCATCTACGTGCTAAACGGTGGCATTGAGGAGCGAATAACGTAATTTTTAATCGGCATTTAATTATAAACCGTACAAATTATCAAGATAAGTGCTCATTTTTGCATATAATTTTATATATGACAAGTCCGTGGAATCGTTGGTAATTATTAAACTTGTTCTAACTTAGTATTGTTAAATTAATTATATAACATACATTGCACTGTACTAATATATTTGTACGTGTATTATATCATTGTAAATGTATATTTTATTTTTTATCATGTCCAAAGTATTTTGTTTGTTTATTTTCAGTAAATCAATAGTTTTTTTTTAAAATTATCTTTTGTTTTCGACTTTTTACTATGCTTGCGCCACCCTCGTAGGGATATTCCGCCTCCCTAGGGAGGCGTGCAACACAGTTTGAGAAACACTGTGTTAAAGCATTAACGAAAGATTGTTTTCCAGATGGTGATTGAATATATCAGGACGACGATGCTACTCCCCATCGTGCAAAACTATACAGACCTGCTTTAACCATAACCGGGATGTATTACACCATCTTAAATGGCCATCAAAAAGTCCTGCTAAAAGTATAATCGAAAATCTCTGAAAAGAACTGGAAATGCATTTAAGAGAGTAGAAAAACATTCTAACAAATGCCAAAGAACTAGAAATATCACTTTATAAAACATGGGCTGAAATCACTATTTACACATGTCAGAAGCTTATCACATCAGTATCAAGGCCAGTTTATAATCTATACCAGGGGTGCCACAGTGTGGCGAAGCTGTAATAGTGGTACACGAAGACTTATTGGAAAAGTTTAAAAAATAACAACTAAAAAAATTTCACAGTTTCATTTAAATGGGGTTGTTTCAAACAAAAAGAACCCTAAAAATTTGGATCAGCATGTTTGTGAATAATGATTTTCTGTTATGAACATAAAAACAAAATAACTCTCAAAATTAGTTGATATGCACGAAAAACAACTTAGTTTTGTTGGCATCTGCAATAGCTAATCCATACACGATTAGGGGGGGGGAGTACAATTTGAAAATCCACATTAATTAATTTGTTGTTTCTACGAAAGTCATCGTGGCAAGGGGCTAGAAGTACGCCTGTCGTTGTCCTTGAGCACTATTTAGATCACAGTACGAATTAGCTCTGCAAAATTCCCCGAAGGCACGATAGATAGCGATACCACTGATCTCATAGAACTGAAGAGGAGGGAAATATTCTCCAGTCCCCTGCACTCGTGATTCAGCCCACAAGACCTTCGGACCCACTGATTTAACGAGCACGTACTCCGTGTGTATTTGGTGGCATTCAGCATCGAACTCAGGCCTTCCTGTCTGGAATCCGATGTTCTAACCACTTGGCTGCCCACGGCCCCACATTAATTAAGTACTGATGGTTTAAGGTATCCGACTACTTTCGGAGCCATGAATTTTAAAAAAGCGCATAAATGTATAATTTGCATGATATTTAGTGTCACTTAGATTAGAATACATGTATAAAATTGTTTTATAAGGTAAGTATGACAAAAAAATTATTTAAATACAATATTTTGGCAAAAAATTAACTTAGAATAACCTTTTTTCCAAATGTTCTCCTTTTGTAAAATAAACCGCCTTCTAAGTTATGCGTTTCAAAAATCATAGTTGAGCCTCTGTACAGAGGTCTGAGCTATATACAGGCAAAATATTATTGTAATAGAAGCATTTTTTACAAAAGGAGAACATTTGGAAAAAAGGTTATTCTAGGTTAATTTTTTGTCAAAATATTGTACTTAAGTAATTTTTTACTGTAATACTATTCTTAATGCAATTTTATATACATTGTCTAATCTAAATGACGCTGAATATCATAAATATTATCCATTTACACGCTTTTGCAAAATTACGGTTCCGAACGCAGCCGGATACCTTAATAATTATTTAGAATTAAATGTTTTAAATTACTTATTTTTATTATATGCCTAACTTAACTGATTCAACATGTAAAAAGCTTATTAACAATGGAACCTGAATAATATTTTTGTCTGTATTATATTATTTTTAAATTTCCACTACATAGACTTGTAATTAAAAAAATGTGCTTTTTGCGTGAAAATCCCGTAATTAGCTAATAAGTAATAATTTTTACTTATTTTTATTTTATGCCTAACAGCTTATTGAACATATAAAAAGTTTAATAACAATTGAACCTGAGTAGTATTTTTGTCTTTATTACAATTTTTTTTTAAATTTCCACTACATAGATTTGCATTAAAAAAAATGTGCTAATTGTGTGAAAATCCTGTAATAAGCTAATAAGTAACAATTTTTTCACCTTTTTATCTTTCTTTTTTCTTAATATTTGGAAAAGTTGGAATTGGCACACATAATTTTTTTTTATCAGATGGTGTAAATCTTCTCAAAAAGGTTGGCCACCTCTGCCCTTTACAAAGTAAAAAGTGGATGTATCAAATGTTAGATGAGGTAAGAAGTCATTTGGCCAGTATGTTTAGTAATGCCTATTTGCATGTATTATGGTTCTTTTATATTGCATGACAAGGAAAATTCTCATATCAAACAACGTTATAAAAAGTAGCCTAAAAGGTTAGTTAAGGAAAATGTGCGGGAGAACCTGTTACTAACTTTAATGCAAGGAGGGATGTTATCCGGTCTTCTTCCTACAGATGAAATCAAAGTTATCTTCTTTAAAAACAATGCTAAAGGAAAAGAGTGACTAAGTGTGGTTCCTTGTAAGCCTGATATTTGCATTGTGCATATTTATCGGTTCTGAGAGCTTAATAGTTTTCATTCCTTATAACTTTTTATCTAGATACTAATTAAAGCTACAGGGGAGGGGAGAACTGGTCCATAATGCAAATATTATTATTTACTGTAACGTCAGAATTTGTGCGTGACTAATAATTAATAACATTAAGTTAGGTTGAAAGTAATAAGAAATGAACTTGCATTTTTCTTTTCATACTTTTGTATCGTTTTTTTAGAACTCTAATAGAGGTCTTTGTTTTGTTTGCATAGTCAAATAGTTTAACATAATATTCACATTTGCATAATGTGATTATATTGAGCAGTCCTTATAAAAAGATCCATTTACTTTTTAAGTACAACAATAGTTAAGAAATACTCCCATTCCTCGTTAAGCCCAAGTATACTAGAGAGTACATTTTATTTAACAGCCTAAGCGTGAAGATATGAAGGTTAAAATAGTTTTGTACTTTTAATATTTAATTACAGGGACTAGATAGTTAACTAAAATACGACGCCAACACCTCTTCTTTTCCTGTAATTAACAAGAGTTGGAAAAATAGAATTATCAAAGTTTCCTGCAAAGAAAGAAGAAACAAAACAAGACAGATGAGGTGGTTTTTAAAAAAAATATCTCTGGTAATTTAATATTTGCGCTCTTTTTTTCCTTTTATTTTATGAAAGCCTGATTTCAGAAGGGAAATATAATTAATGGTTTTTTTTCTAATAGTTTATTTAGTTTCAATTTCTTTTTCTATTAATAAATTGTCGTTTATTTATTGTTCCTACTTATGATTAGTTTTTATTGTCTAAGAGAAAATGAATAATAATAAAATGATTGAAAGGCTAAAATATTTTTTTAGATGTTTGATTCTAAATAAATAACGCTTAGGAAACGCTCACACTTTCTTCAATTTCACTGACGTGTTTTGTAAAATTTTATTTAGAATGAAATAATTTTTTTGGTTGCATATATTTACTTTATAGGACTTGGATCCATTTTGAAATCCAATACAAGAGTTATAAAAAATTTAATTTGAATGTTTTTAGTGTTTATTGAATTTGGTTTCTAAACTCTTTATTTCTTAACATTATTTAGTTATCAAATTCTCATGTGTGTGTTCATATATTTTGAGATCTTCATATGAAAACTGATTTTCTCTTACAATCTTCATATGAATTATATTTTCACTATAAATAAGGGTTTTTTAAAATATACTATATTGAACACTTTGAAAAAAAGAATTTTATTATTGCTCAGAATTTTTTCGAAAATCCTTTTTAGTACACGAATGATATTTATTTCTATTCTTATATTATATTATCCTGCATTTTTTATTAATAAGTTATATTGCAGAAGATAATGCAGTAGTAATAACGTTTTGATCGCTTTTTTTTACTCCTATTTAAGAATCAATTCATAAACTGTATTATTTTTATAAAAATATAAATATTTTACCCCCCAAAAAAATAATAATAAAAAAAATAAATAAAATAAAAATATGTTTTATTCGACAATAGTCATTTTATATTTTATACAATAATTAATACTTTAAGCTAATAATTTTTAATATATATGAAATTTTTAATACTTTATACTGCAATAGAGATATTTTATGTTTTATTCAATTATTGATATTTTATATTTTATATGATAAAACTCAAACTCGGAGGCGCAACAGCCCCTGAGTGCCAAGGCCTACTGTGCCCATCTCAATACTCGTGACCATTGGGCTCTGAGGTGCATGAGCAGATGTCCCGATCAGGTGGTCAGTCTGAAGCAAAATCCCCAGTATTTAGTCCCCAAGCAAGCTTGGTACTCCTTTATCGACCCACTGAAGAAATGAAAGGCTAAGTCGACCTTGCCCAGCCTGAAGATAGAACCACTTACCTGTGGTGGGGAAGCGCGTAGGCTACCACTCGACCCTTTGATCTCTTTTTTTACATGATAATATGTATTAAATTTTTTACAGGATTATAAATATTAAATTATGCGCTTACTAACTACTTAAAATATTTTTTCTATTCAGTTTTATTACACCTGTATTCAAGAGGGAGGGAGAACCCAATCCGATTTATTTCCTTAGGTTTATTGCAATGTTACAGTATAGGCATTATTAATAAACTTTTCCACATATGTGTGTGTGTTTTACTCTGACAATATTACTATATAAAATTAAAAAAATCTGTTTATATTCCACGAGTGTTCTTTTTAATGGACAGTTTTGAGATGAAATCGTTGTTCAAGGCGAGAGTTTGTTATGCTTCCTTCCTTTTCAATTCCTACTTATAGCTCACTCTCTCTATATATTTATTCATATTGTTACGTAGATCCGAGGGTTCGGGGATTTTATGCAAAACAATCACAAAGAAAATAAACAATTCTTTAAGAGCGATGCGAATTTATTATCAAAAATCCAATCCTTTAAATACAGGATTCAGCAGCTATATTCATAGAGTAAATATCCAAAGGTCTTCACACCTTCAACAGCAATCAAACACAATAACAGTGTTTAAAAAAAAATACACGTAAGTAAAGATTATTCACAAGCACAGCCGAGCTAATCAAAACAAT
>BMAV01023471.1:39424-50693 GCA_019973955.1 Trichonephila inaurata madagascariensis
CCCCCCCCCCCCAAATCAGTTTCAATTTTCCATATACCCCCTGAATAATATCGGGGACCTCTGAGGGTCCGTATAGACCACTTGGGGAACCACTGGTTTAAAGTGTGCCCGCCGCTGTACGACCACAATGAAAATATTTTAGTTTTTTTTCGGATTTCGTACGCTTGTTCACATAAGGTTTGAGTTCTCTTTTTATCACTCCAAAGGCTCCCTTTATAGATTGCTTGTTCTGGAATATTATCTTTGATAATAATAAATTAGATTTATCATGGTTATATATAGTCTTGGTCATCTATCTTTCCCTCCTACAGATTTAGTTCGATTAGATGACGAGGATGCATCCCCTGGAGGTAGGCCATTACAAATTTTGTGTGAAAGCTTTTTCACTTTTAATGAAAAGGAATTTCCGTCCAACACACATACCAGCACTAAGTGAAGTGCGGCCGATCTTTTTTACCTCGTGCATCCGCCAACTTAATTTCCCATACCTAATAACGAATATTAAATAATCTGGCTCATCTTGGGAGAGGGGTTTCCAAACTGGACAATAAAAACCAGTAATTTAATAGCTTTGGAATCGTTTTTTTGTGTGTGTTATGTACACATGTCATTAACTCTATTCAAGTATAAATATTCACCTTAAAAAATAAATAGTGCCCGCCATACAACCGATATTCTAGAATGTACCCTATTGTAGAGTTTCACTTTGTGTGTGGGGAATTATAACAAGAATCGATTCCTATACATATGCAATTATGTTTTATCAAATGGAACGGAAATACAAAGTCATAACGTGCCCTCTTGTTGAATTTAAGGGACTGGTGTATCTGCCCGGGTAACACTTTTGTCACCTGGCTAGAATTAGTCTCTAGACTTGGAATTTTTGAGTTAACTTTTAAATTTATAAGAATTTATAAGACACATGCTTGAGAGTTTTCTCCATATATTCTGTCTCCTCCCTTTTTCGCCTTGGTTATTATAGTGGATGATGTGAAAAAAAAAGAATTCGACTCTTTGCACTGTTTTAAGTATCAACTCCCTCAACCATAATCTATAATCACATTTTCAACGATTCTATAATGTAAAGAAAGATCTTCACGTTGGATTGAATGCTAAAATTTAACTTTGCCACAGACATATCTAATAACAGTATTTGAGTTAAAATACATCGCAGCCGCACACATTTATAATTTTATTTATTCTTCTATAAATAAGATGGAACATGAACTGCGCGGAATCCGTCTCAATTTATTATAATTATGTCAGTGATTCTCTAAGTTTTAACATTTGCGACCCAATATTCAATCCTAATTTTCATCGCACCCCCCTTCCATACAATAATAATGTATTTTTCAATAATTCTATACTTAACGCCAAAGCTGCAATACGGCTATAACCTCTTAAGTGACACCGGCGTATATAAATGTCTCACTCAGCTACAGCATTAATTATTCCAGACGTATAGATACGTCTTTCCGAAGTACGATCTTTTCTGTGCACTATTATCCATAAAATTATTTCAAAGGCTTTGGAATGCAACAAAAGGACCTTGACAGTGTTTGCGAAGGATTTACTTATTGGCATCGGCAAGCGTATCGCTTAACTTTCAATTGGCAGTTAAGGGATTAATCATAAACCGTAAAAATTATCAAGATACGTATTAATTTTTATATATAATTTTATATATGACAAGCCCATGGGGTCATTGGTAAATTAATTATTAAATACATTATTTAGTACTGATACATTTATAAGTGTATTATACCAGTGTAAATGCGTATTTATTTTTTATTATGCTAGAATATATTTTGTTTGTTTACTTTTAATAAATTAATAATTTTTTAAAATAGGCTCTTTTTTTTTCTTCGACTTTTCAGTATGCTCATGCCCCCCTCTCAGAATTATCACGCCCCACAGTTTGAGAAACGCTGAATAATGTATTATGCACTTTTGCTACCAGCATTCCATGCTCTTTTGGGGTCTAGCAATCTCTTCAAAATTGTGATGTTAGACTTCTTTATACTGCTTGTACATGTATTTTTCGAGACACTGTCTCCAAGTAGGATGGTTTGCTTTGACATTATGTTGCAATGCTGTTGCATCACGGATTAAGAAGGAGTCGTAGGGAAGGATATCTACTGATAGTACGACATCACACAATTCATGGGATTAATTCTTTTCATATTTATCATTTGTATGCTTTACTCATTGCTGATGGTGAGGTTTCTGATACCTTTTAAGTTACACAAAATAATCTATAAAATTTTATTTTGATGCACTATTTGTTAACAATAATTATTTGGAGCCAAAACAGGGCAAAATTTAAGCATTTTTTTCCCTGCTGTTTAAGTGTTTAACTCTCAGTTTATTCTTTTTTTGCATTACACTGGAATTTTCATCAGAAAAAAAGAGAAAATCTGCTTAAACTCTGCTAATTTGTAAAAAGAGGATTTCGTTCTTTATTTATTTATTTATTTTTATTCTAAAATGGAATTTTTAGTAAATAAGAGGAGATAATCTATGTCTGGGATAAATCTCACAATGGTAAAATGAAGGTTGAAAATTTCGTTTCGTTTTCCCAAACTTAAACGGGATATGTAATAAGAAAGATGAAAAGTGGGTGATATTCTTTATAAAGTCAGTGATTTTTTTTCCATTTCTTACTTTTTTCAGGTTATATACAAAAAGCATTTTTGATATTAAGATTATACAGAATTAATGTTTTTCTCAATAATTTTCCACTGTATAACTCCGCTAATTCGCAGGAGCATCGCACATTTCTGTTTAAATCGTATTCTTTACAATCTGAACAAGTCACATCGGATCGGATGATGATGTTGTTGTGTCCTTCCCGAAGGGAAGGAAGGAAAGTTTCCAGAGGGTAGGGAAATATTCTCCAGTCCCCTGCACTCGTGGTTTCTGCTGCGACCGCTCACAAGACTTTCGTATCCACTGATTTAACGAACACGTACTCCGTGTGTATTCAGAGGGTATTTGATGGCATCGGGCATCAAACCCAGGCCCTCCGGTCTGGAGTCCGATGCTACTAGACTACCCATGGGCCACGGAATCGGATGATAAATCTGTCTTATGGAATTGTCACAAGTCCTCTGTTTATTTTTGTTTTTCTTAGAGGGATCTAACTGCAGATGCGCTAGAGCAATTGTTACATTGTATCAGATCAATGATGGCCAACCCACGGACCGTGAGATTTTTTACAACTTTACAATATACGATTATTTTGTGCAATGTGTTTGTTTTTAGTGACATGCTATGTAACAAATAAATCTTATAGTTGTTTTAGTTTATCTCTGTCTTTTTAGATAGTTAAAAGTAGAAGTGGGCAGTATTGGATTGCTGCGACACCTCGCAGTATCACTTTTGATTCCTGTAACTATTTTTCAACTTACACCAGCGAATCGTACTTTTCTAAAACGAAATTTATCAAATATAAATCGCGCTCAAACTTATCGGACGAAAACCTGCAACATCAATTACGATGTGCAAATACAAGCACACATTGAAATCGACTTTTAAAGAACTAAATGAAAGCATTGAATATTTAAATATTTATATTTAAATAAAATAAATAAATAAACATTTATATTTAAATAAATATTTAAATACATTACACATTATTTAATCACTGCATTATAATTATTATGTTACCTATGTCTGTTGACACGAAAAATAATGAAGACAATAATAATAGTTGTGAGCGACTTCCCCCGAAGTCGCTCCCTCACCATCCTGCCTATCTAAGGGTATGGGAGGAAACAAAGCATGAACAGAAACTTCCATAATAAATATTATTTGTTATTATTCAAGCATACTAATCAATCACATATTAAACAACAAGAGGATGCCTTAGGAGTGATATAAAGAAAGCAATAAACCCTAAGTGAACAAGCGCAAGCAAACAGTTCAATTTAACCTAATTAATCTTAGACTCTAAATTCACAAGCCACTAATTTAGTATAGTGGCAAACTCCGTTCTTAAGTTGTGTAAATCAATTAAATATCACCTTCGTTACGCTTCAACAGATTCTTAGCTCCTTCTCCCTTACAATTACAAAACTCTAACTTTATATACTCAAACTAATCTTTATATCAGAGTTTCTTATTGAGAGGGATGGCTGTCAATTAAACTCGAATGCTAGCCCAAAGATTCCCCAAGAGGATTGGAGTGAAGGTCGAGTAAAGACCCGTCGCATAGTTAGTTCTGTTTTCAATTTTCACCCCAATAAATGTTTGTAATAGATCCAAATCTTATATAAAAAATATTTTTTTATGCGCGGACCGCGGGATTATAATATTTTTCCGAAGTGATCCGCAATGATATTTTAGTGGGCCACCCCCGGATTAGATAATATAAACATTTTCTTGCATTTTGTCTGACATCCTACTGTTTGTTTTTGTTTTTCTTATAAGGTGCTAGCAACAGATGGACAGTCCGTCATGTACATTCTATATGCATATATAATCCCGTAATTCAAATTCTAATGCATACATATCTGCATCATGGTATTTTTTCTGTCAGTTTATGTATTAATATATATTTAACTAATATAATGAGAGACATTATATACAGATATAAAATTTATTTTTAAAAAATTTGAGTTAAGTTGAATTTAATTAGTAAGTTAAATTTAGTTAAGTTAAATTCTTTTTTTTTTTTTTTTTTTTTTTTGTATTTTCTTCATTTTTTTCAATTCCTTCTATTAGCTTGCTCTGTCTATTTATTTATTTATTTATATATTTGTATATTTATTTATTTATCTTGGTGGAATTTTCAATCGTTAATAAAAAACATTTTAAAGCACTGAATTGAGCTGAAATTTTATATAAAGGATCATTTTGGATGACAATACAATAATCTAATTATAATTAATAAAAATTAATGGATTAAAACTTATTATTTAAAGAATTACAAACACAGCCACGTTGGTGACTTAGCGACCCTTTTGGCGACTTGTGTCAAAACTTGTGAAATGGTTTTTTTCTCACGTGTTAAAGCATTCAGTTGGACTGAAATTAAAAGGACAATACGATACTTTAATGATAATTAAAAAAACTAATTACCACTTAATGTTGTGATTCTGTCCTATCTATATACATATTTATATTAATTGTAACTATTTAATAAAAAGTAGCTAAAATAAAATTTTTCGTTGTTGATCTAAATAGGAATTGACTTAAAAACTATTTTTTTTATATTACTTGTTCCTTTTAATGTTTGAAATGTATTTTACGAGGACATGAATTTTTTAAAGATAGAATGTGATGATGTAACGTATATAAAGACGGTGTTTTTGTGATGTAATAAGTGAAATGTTGGGAAGCTGAGTGGCTGAGAGGTAGTGCATCGCGCTTCTACTCCTCAGATCCGAGCTTCAAACCAGGTCAAAGTCTACTCAACCTTTCATTCCTTCAGTGGGTCGATAAATGAATACCAAGCTTGCTTGAGAACTTAACACTGGGAGTTTCGCGTGAGATTGACCACCTGATTGGAGCATCTGCTCATACACCTCAGTGCCCAAGGTCACGTATACTGATATGAACAAAGTAGGCATTGGCCCTAATTGGCTGTTGCGCCACTGAGTTAAGTATAAATGAAATGTTATGAATTATTTAAAATAAATATAAGAGTATTTCATAGACTGTAATTTCTATTTAACTGTTGAAAGTCGGTTTTCAATATTTTTCTTCGTCATTTTTTAAATTATTTGAATGCATTACGAAAATTCTTAAGTACTTAGCCTAAAATATGTTCTACATTAAAATAAATATGTTTATATTATATAAATAAGTGGTTCTTTTTCTGTGTAACTACAAGTATGATAGTTCAGTAACATTTTCAAAAAAAAAATTTTTGAATTTCCTTGCAATTTTGGAATTGATTAAATTATTTTATTGATTGGTTTTAAAAAAATTTCGAAATGAACAGTATAATGATGTTTACTCTGTAAGCCCTGAGTCAACCATTTAACATTAGGACGCATGTTAAAAACTAACAATGATAAAATCAAATGGAAATCAACAATGCAACTTAGTACGGTTATGAAATCAGATGGAAAATAAATACCTATGTATTACAGTGAAAGAAATACTTTTTTCAACAACTACCTACACTTTCAAAATAATCATAAAAATTAGTCGTGAATTTCACTTAGTATGACGATGTCTTAATTATTATACAACATACAAGGATGGAGGAGACCTGAGAAAGAAGATACTGTATTATGCCATATTTTTGACAGCTTTGTGAAATAAGTAGGTTGTTTTGGAGCTGACATTCGTGATATGTGTTTCCTGGTGACAAGCTAGGATCATTGTGCGGCTGAAGACGGGAATAATTTTGACGAGATAAAATTATGAATTATGCTAAATTTTCATTAGGCCACAATAACGCATAACAACACTGCTTTACACAAAAATGTGGTTTATGTGTTTTAAAATGTGCGACTCGATAAATAAAACAAATCATGATCTTTAATTATTAGAATAAAAGGAATGCACTATCATTTTATTACCGACTAATTCAAGTGTTTCTAAAAAAAATTTTTATTTTTTATTTAAATAATCTGCTATTCAAATGCCAGAAGTGGATAAGTGGATTCATTTAAATTTTTAATTAAATAAAATTACCTGAGACTCTTCATAGCATTTGAGTAAGATATTGGTGAACTAAAAATACATAAAAATAAACTTGTTACGCCATATAATTTAATTTTACGTGAGTAATATTTAAACCGAATGAAGTATTCTTTTGAACAAAATCTACTTCTATTTCGAGAATGATTATCATTTTAATCTATATGCACTAGAGTACTTTTAATCAATACTTTCAACAATTTAAACACTCATAAATGTCTAAAATGTTTTTAATGGCCTACTAAATGAAAATTTTAATGACGCAAATTAATTTATAAATTATTTCGAACATTTTAGTGTGGCTGCGATAGTCTTGGTCACGAACTCATGGGGGGGGGTGCAATAAGTTTGAGCCATGCGCCACTGAAGACCCACCGTGTAGAGGGAGTAGATGTACATTAAATCTTTTAAGGCTCAAAATCCTGCATTAGGTGTGTTGTGGTAGTTTGGAAAGGGGGTGCCAGGTTAGTTATCGTCCTTGTCACTTGACCGCGGTTCAATATTACAAGCCCAGGCGTCAATAGCCCTAATAAACTCTCACTCTCTCTCGAACATTTTAGTTTACATTACAAATTTTCATCTGATCACAATCTATATTGTTTCCTAGTAATCTCAGATTTCCTGAGATTAGCGCCTTAATTTAAGAATTAATTTGTAAGCAATGGTCCAAAATTTCTCATTTTTATTGTTGATTTTTAAAGTGTGTCATAAATGTAAATTATTGTTATGAATATTATTTTACCCATTATGCAGAGGTGGCAAAAAGTTCTCAACACCCTCAATTTTTTGCCTTAAATTTGCATTTGACCTATTTTTTCGTTATGAAACTTCTTACTATCTTAACTATTTTCATTCATTCTAATGTTCTTTTTCAAGCAGGTTTTAAATCCGTTACTGTTTGTTATTTTGTAGTGAACTCAAGAACGTATAATATTTGCAGAATAACAAAATGTAGAAAAACATTATATACGTTGTAGATCAGCAATACTCAACCTGCTTCCCACCAAACCTTTATAAGTGGCCCGGTAAGGGCACATTACTCTGAGAAATTTATTTATTTAAGAATATTGTACGTATTAAAAATTTGTTTGGAAATTCTTTGTCAAGAAATCAGATACATCAATTTTGCTTTTTGCTGTTAGTGTCGTACGAGTTCGAATAGATATTCTTTTTCTATTTTGAACGTTTACAGTTAGTGATAACAAACAACAATGGAGTAGCGACAGTTTTATGGGTGGAACTAAAGTTTAACTATCTTTCATATTACAAGCCCAGTAAAAAATATTCGAGTGAAAAAAATAAATCGTTTCAAGACGATTGGGAGGTAGACTATTTTGTAGTGAAAAACAAACAAGAATCAGTAATTGTTTGATTTGGAAAGAATGTGCTGTACTTAAAAAATACCAATAAACAGGAATCTCATTCAATGTCAATCTTCCTGGAAGATCTCTTTCAAGAGGTGATAAATAGGCTTTCTTGAATCATCTTTGCAACAACAACAAAGTGTTTTGTCAGTGGTCATATCACAGAGGTAACAAAGACATCCCATGAAGCTTGTTATATTATTGGCTATCATATGAGACCGTTTACTGATGCATAAATTGAGAAGGAGTGTTTCTTAAATGCTTCTAATTTAGTGTTAAATGACAAAAATAAAAAATATAAAAAAATCAATAATTAAAAAAGCAAAACAGGAGTTATAATATTTTGATTAATTTTCCACATTTAAAATTTCCAATGTTATCTTGGTCTTAAAGCCTTTATCTCCCCCCCTCCTCCCTCATTTATCCTCATATTGCGTCCAGCGTGAAATAGCTGAAACATGTATGCGGCCCAGCAGAAAAAAAGGTTGAGTACCCTTGTTTTAGATTAACCCAAAACTTTATAAAAATGGTACATTTAACGTACATTTTGAAAATTACATGTTTGTTACACGATTGAACATCAATATTTTATAAATCAGCCGTTTGCTTTAATTTCAGCTCTGCATCTTTTCGGAATGACATGCGCCCATTTCACTATTCGAATGATATTTTTTTTTAAATGTAAACTTCATTTAGATATTGCTTTGTGAAACAGCTGTAATGCAAACTTTGAGAAATCTGAATTTATTTGTTCAAAAATATAGAAATCTCACTTAATTTCTTAGAACTTTATAATTTGAAGCAAACCATTTCGGAACTCAAAATTTTGTTCCTCCTGGCTATTTGTTTCATAATAAAGAGCATTTCCCTTAAACACTTCGAACTTAAACTATTTGTAGAATATAAACAAAACTATTTTAGACTGGAGGAGGGCTGAATAGAAATCCATTGAAGCCGAAAAGGTGGTTGAAAAGAGTTTCGAACTTTCGAAGAGGAATCTGCTTTTGTCTTCCAATTAGGAATTCCGTTCACGCAGTTTGGAGGCCGGTGAAAAGGTGGCAGAGGAACAATGGCCTTCATTTAAACGAATTGGGAAGTAAATGAATTAAAAGGAGTGTGTGCAGCTGTCAGATTCAGCCTCTTCGTATGAAATAGATCTCTTTTCAAGGAGGAGACCTTGAATTCCTCTGATCACGCATTCAGGGAGAAAATAATGAATAATGCAGAACCCCGTTTTATCGATTTCAAAATTCTGGAATAAGAGATTAAGGTGTTTTACATAAGACTTTGAAGCATACTGTTTGTTAAAGATAGAAATTGTTCAAAAGTTTAATTTTTTTAAAAAACAACAACTAAACCTTATACTTATATAAGCGTATAAATACATTAGAGTTCAAACTTTCCTTATATGAATGCAACTCATTAAAGTGTTTAACCCTTTATCTACCGATGGTACTTATAAGTACCACTCATTTTAAAATTACATAGAATAACCATTTTTACGAATATTCTGATGATACTTAGCAGGAATATTTTTTTAAATCCACTTTTCCAAGGTATATGGCAACACAGGTTCTATGAAGAGTATTTTAGTGGGGAAGGCAAATAGATTTATAGCAGAAATTACGTTTTCAGCTGACTGAGTTTGCGAAGATTGTCATTTTTGTTCCAAAAAAATAATTAATATGAAAAGGCAAGTGTCTTATTTTTTTTTTTTTTTTTTTTTTGTATGTTAATGAAAACCTTATAAAACGATTTGACTAATAATTTTAAGTGAACAGTGTATATAATTAATTTTAAAGTTGATAACTTTTTAGTTAATTAATTAGCTCTGACGGATTAAATTACCCAAAGTTGAGTATTTTGTTTATGTATATCCCTTAATTTTCAATGTAGCGATTCAAAAAAGAAATATTCCATGAAAAAAACTGCAGTAAATCATAATGTGGTAAATGAAGGGTTAGCAAGCATCAATGCTAATGTATTCAAAACTTTATAAAAGATTATTTATAAGTTACTTCGCGTCCTTTTATATAAAGTTGAGTATTGAAAAGTTATATAAACCGTTATATGAACGATCTTGCTATTCGTAACTGTGTTTCTATTACACGAAACAAATGTTTACGGAAACAATTTTCTCTAAGTAACCATTCGTAAACAATGGGAAATTAATTATTTTGTCATGAATAAGGATTTAGTTCTTAAATATGTTAGATTATTATTCCAAATTTTTTTGTTCAATTTTTGTAACTATTCCATACAAGAACACCAAAATCTATACATTAATAAATTTTCAAAAATTATTACATCGTTTATTTCTAGAAAAGGTTCACGGAAATGATTTGACATTCAAGAAAGAAATCTATTTAAAATATTAATAGTTTTATATAAGGATATTAATTTCGAATGTTTTTCTGTATATCACGTTGTAAGCAAAAATAAAGGACGATACACACACACAACTTTTCTATTAAACCTTCGTTACAAAAGTGTTCCAAATAAACACAAAATAATGACATAAGGTCCCAAAGAAGTAAAAATATAAAAAATAACTCTAAAATAGAAATACCAAAGGATTAAAAAAACTTCATTGAAAAATCGGTTTAGAACACAATTAAAAAGAAAATCGAATTGTAAATATAACAGATGCTTGAAAAGAAAAATGCAGCCCTTAGTGTAGCTTTTAGTTTTCCATACTGAACATAAAATTATGAATCAGCTCTTCAGGAATTATTGTCCATTCCTCTGCTGAAGGTTATCACAGCTCTGGAATAAATGATGAGACCAGTGGCATGCTTCAACAGTTCTAAACGTTTTTCTAGAGTTTCCAATTTATGTTCTGTAATAGCCTCCCGCCTGGGAAGCAATCTCTTCATCTACTCGACCTAACTTTGTAGGAGGTAAAGATTGATGACCCAAACTAGCCATGAGAAATCCAATTTATTATTACCAAATATAATAATCTAAGAAAAGCCAACTATAGAGGGATATAACGATAGCTCAAAACCCAATGTGAAATCCCCTGAAATCCTAATAGCTTAACTTTACTCAAAGTTATCTTAAGAATCCCAACTTCCTTAATTTATTTTAATAACTAAAGCCCGTCCTATAATCACGCGTCTAAATTCCGATCCTTACCGTAACAGCTCTGCTTTCAGCAACTCGGCTTCTTTTCCTTCTCTATTTCGATTACTACGCTTCCACTATATATATATATATATATATATATATATATATACTAGCTAATTTGC
>BMAV01023471.1:52509-72544 GCA_019973955.1 Trichonephila inaurata madagascariensis
TATATATATATATATATATATTATCCTAATTTTTTTATAGGAAATTTTCTTAATATTCCTCTCTCTGAGAGATTTATTAATGTTCTCTTTTCATAATTTCATTTTACTCTATTGTCAGGTTTATCATCCACGTATGTTAGAAATAGGCTTAACTTTTCAACATGGCTCTGTTTTTTTTTTTTTTTTTATTGTGTCGTAAATTTCTCTGTTCGGGGTTTTCTCTGTTAGGGTTCTCGGTCAACCCTAAATGCCTGGTCTGATTCAGTGACAGCTTAAGAACTCATAATAGGTCTAGAGTTTAGTCCAAAGACTCTTTTTGTAGCTGCATCTGTTGTGTCTCTTGAACTCCAATTTCTTTCTTCTTTGGCATTGTAGTTTTTAGTGTTTTTTCACTTTTATTTTATTATATTATATTATATATATATATATATATATATATATACACACTTTTTAAACTTGTAGTAGATGCCACTTGATGTTAATAGAAATTGTTCAACTGTTAGTTCATTAATTATATTGTATTAATTAGTAAATAGTAACAAACAAAAATAATAGTTCAACATGATATATAGAAAGGAAAATCGCGCTTTCTATTTTCTCGCTTAATATTGTGATTCTGTCATATGCATATACATATTTATATTAATTGTAAGTATTTAATAAAAAAAAAGTACCTAAAATAAATTTTTCTTTGTGGACCTAAGTAGGAATTGAATTTTGAAAAAAAAATTATATTATTTACAATGGTAGATAAAACCGTGTAAAAAATGTATACGAAATAAGGAAAATTTGGGGATATGTTCTGTAACCTTATAAAATCGTGTAAGATGAAAAATCTCTAAATTGTTTTTCAAAAAACCGTGCAAACAAATAATAAAAAATATATGTTACATATCTACGAAACAAAAACAAAAAAAAACAATTTTCATTACAAAAACATTTAAATTATTGCACAGTTAAAATTTAATTTTTAAGTACATGGAATATATATAAAATTCAAACTGAATAAGAAATAAAATTACTAACTAACAGCTACTCATCGCTATTTGTTAACAAGTGTGCTCGTTTGTTATGTCGGATCTCTCGTGCTCTGGCTATAACACCACGTTCAAACTCAATTAAATCTTGATAACCTACCATTGTAGCAGAAGTAACATATCTAAAAACTGTGTCAGACACTCATTGTCTTATATAGGCTTTGCCGACCGCAGCGCCGTACTCTGATTGGTTCCATATCTCTTTATTTGCATACACATACCTGAACCATTTTTTTTTCTCTTCATTATATATATATATATATAGGGAGAGTGTGAACTAATAGTAGAGGAATTGAAAAAATCGTGTAAAAAAGAGTGGAGTGTATATAGTATTGTGTGTAATACTTCTTTTATTTAAGAATTTTGGAAATAAATCAAACAAATTCATAGCATAATATACTTTTTATTTTCAAAATTTGTTCAACTTTTCATAAAACCCGTTCTTAAGGGATCTCTAATCATCAAAAGAAACATGCGTGCCATATTTAAAATCTGTAGGTTCCAGAAATCTCATGATATTGTTGAGTGAGTAAATCACTTTTCGTAAAAATATATTATTCTGAAATAAATATTACCTTACGAATTTTCATGACCCATTAAAGATTTTTTTTTAATTCTGAATGTTCTGTTTCCTTTGTACATAACACGAAATGTTCTCAAATTTTACTTTTCTTTCAGTTTGTAATGACTGTCTTCTATCACATTCACTTAAAAAAATCGGGTCTAATACTTTTATCTTACTTATTTTTATACAGGAAGGGAATACACTTACACTCATTTTTTAAGTATTTACAGTAGTTTTTTGACCACTTGTCCTGAGGGTTGGCGATACTGTTGACGCTGTTCTTTTTATTCCAGTTAAAAACTCGTAAAGATTTTAAGGTGAAAGAAATCAAACGGCTGGGAAATATCTCTTTCGCTTCGATTGCAGACATTAAATGGAAAAGTCTTTTTTTATATATAGTTTTCTGGTACTTTTTATTGACAAAAACAGAGCCATTTATATATATATTTCTTCATCTAAGAAAGAGATAAACTGTTTTTTCAAAGATTAAATGCGACATTTAGTGAAAACACATGAGAGCCAAATTTAAATAGTTCTGTAAAAAATAATCTTGTTTTTTTTCCTACTTTAAGATAATTATCGATTTATTCCGCAGATATTTTCTAAACATGAAATGTATGTTAATATTCTAGGTCTTTTTAAAAAGAAAACTAAGACAAATACTGTCATTTATACTTTTGCTTTTAAAATATTTTTAAAAAGAAAGATATTTAAACGTTTTAAGGTTGTACATTATTTTTTTTTAAATGCAGACGAGATGAATAAACAAAAATGCAGAAAATTCCATGACTTTTTCCCGAATATACACATTTTCCTTATTAAAAACAAACTACTATCCAGTGAAAATATTTTACGTTTGTGTTTGTTTGATGAGCTTTTTCTGGTTATATCGCAACAAATTTCGTTACCACAGCCAAAACGCTAATTTAATTTTAAACTGAATAAAATGACAAGTTTGATATTGTAACTTTTCCCACTCACAGCGGCAAAATCTGGTTTCTTATATGATAGCATAAAATAGTTAACATCGACATGTGTGCATCTAAATATTGTGGGTTCTTTTCATCTGACATCGCCCAACAACCGTTGGCCGCCAGAAACCCCGACTGAAATTCGAGGTGAAAGAGAGGTGATCGCCCCACTCCAAGAGTGGAAAAGTAGTCCGTTTGAAACACCTTAACAAATTGTTGTGTTACCTCCTCCTTCACAAATAATATATTCTGTGTAGTGCTGAAATAATCAATAATATGAATAACATCTATTTAAATGTAAATAATGAATGTATTAGCAGTAGACGTAAATAAACAGGAAGATGCACAGCATGTCTTCTCTTTAATCTAGCATTAGAAAAAGTGATAAAAGATTCCAATATCCACATACCAGAGAAAATATCTTAAATAAATCAATACAGTTGTTAGCTTTTGCTGACGACATTGATACCCTTGCTCGAACACCCAACGCACTAAGACGAATCTTCTTATCTTTAGAGAAAGAAACCCTCAAGATGGGACAGAAAATCAATGAGAATAAGACCAAATACATGCCTTAGACTAAATCATGTTTTAACAATCCCCACTTTAAAATTGAAGAGTATAATTTTAAAGTTGTTGACAGTTTCGCGTTTTACTCGAAATGTGTTTTTTTTTTGTTTTTTTCGAAAGGCTCAAAAGGGGACACCGATTGCTCAAAAAGTTTTTCAAATAATGTGCTGAGATTTCTTGTGTATGCTCTGTAAAACAGTAGAACTGTTTTAACTTTCAGATTTATCAATCCCTGTTTTATTACAAAATTTACAGATCTTTATGTGGATATAATCATTGTTTTCTTAAGCAATTTCATATAACAACTAAGATAAAATGCTCTAGTTTTTGTAAAAATAAAAATATCTCTTATCCTGAAGGTCATTTCAAAAAGTAATAGCAAAGTAATACATCAAAATTGAACCGTTGAGAATTTGTTCAGTTAGTATTTATGCAGAGAGGGTCCCGTTTATATAATTTTTTGTCAATTTTTACACATTTTTTACCATTTTAGTAGTAATCATTTATATTTCATTTCTTTAATTCAGCCTTTCTTCTTCTTTCTTCCTTCTTTCCTTCTTTCTTAAATAAATCTAAAAACCACAAAAAAAAAATCTCCATGTCTCCATTTTTTTAAAAAACAGTTTTTCGCCAGTAGTCGAATACCTTAATGTTTGAAGAAAATGGCAAGTGATCTATTTCACTTTTTGGTTCTGCATATCTATGTAAACAAATCTTTTCTTATACGAAAAATGTTTTTCGTTCACTTAGAAGCTGTTTAACAACTGAACTATCAGAATTGTGTTAAATTAAAAAATCACAAATTATATCCGCCCGGTATTACTATATTAAGTAAAACAGAGTGTAAAAAAACAAGGTTCGCAATAAAATTTTTATTTAACTATATGAATTTATAACTATAATTTAAATATTAATAATATTTTTGGTTGTTTATACTTATTTTTATAATTACGTTTAAAAGATGCAGAATACATAATACATGTACAAATTTAATTTTTTATTTATGTTGAAGGAATAGTTAAAATTTATGATCTTCTTATACGATGCATAATTTTTATTCTAGCTGCATGGCCCGGCGTTGCACGGGCTTTTTCGAGTGTATAACTTTATGCCTGTGGAACTTTCTTCTTCCCCTTTCGATATCATTATTTCCTGGCTTGTGCGAGATTTCTATATCACAATGTCATTAAAATTCTCTTTTTCGAAATATCTTCCACGTCTTTGTCCCGTCGGATGGTTTGTTTCCTCACCATTAAGAACAGCTTTGCATAATTATTATATAATAAAACTAAATCTGTATTCTTGATCCTCTTTTTCTACAACCAGGAATATAATTATTTCAAATACAATCAAACCTCTATATAACGAAGTCGCTAAATCCAGGAAAAAAGTTCGTTATATGGAAAATTCGTTATATATAGGTTCATCTCTTTTAATTTTCTTCATAAACCACATAAACAAATTTTAAATACACACACATTCTATATTTAAAAAAAAGTAATTATTCGGACTTTTTTTTTGTACATTAATATATATTACATTTAAAAAAAAAAGAAAAGAAAACTGAAAAGGAAGTTTCTTGACGCCTTTATCCACTTCCTGAAGAATTTAGACATTTTTGTTTGATGCTCAAGCAATTACGATTTGACATTTTCAAGCTACAAGAAACAAAGTTACCAGTACCATTGATAAACTACTTTTTAATTTTTGAAAACTATATATATATATTTTTTTACTTTATATAAGGCAATATTGATCCAGTTCGTAATAAATGTGCTCACTTGTTATCAAGTAGCGATGAACAGTTGTTATTTAGTAGTTTTATTCCTAATTTCAATTTGAATTTTTATATATTGTATATGTCGCCCAACCGGTATAGTGGTTAGCGACTAGTAGAGACTGGGTTCGAATCCCAGAGAAGACATTGATGTTTGTAAATGTAAAGTGCCTTTGCGGCATTGGGGTACTCTAAATAGCCGCAAGACCTCTTGTGTGGTTGGTGGAAGGGGTAAAGAGGTGGGAGGCCCCTGACGACCCCTAGATGTCTTCCCTCAAAATTGGGGAGGAAACGAGCCAAATCGTACTGTTACCTGTATGGTGCTCAAGGCTATGGCTAACGACAGGCATCACTTAGCCCTTTACCACGATGAATTTCGTGGGCCTCGATCTGGAATTTGCCGATCAGGTGGCATCAGTAACAACAACAACATATATTGTATTTACTTGTAGACTGAATTTTCACTGTACACTAATTTTAAATATTTGTAATAAAAATGAATTGTTTTTGTTTTATAAATATACAACATACATCTCATCATTTTTTTGTTCGTTTTTTTTTTTTTTTTTTTTTGGAGAGAAATATTTAGAGATTTTTCATTTTATACTATTTTTTAAAGTTGTGGAATATATCTCCAAATTTACTATATGTTACCTGCATTTTTTACACGATTTTTTGCACTGTTTTTTAAGGAACATATCTACAGGGTAAAAAAACAAATGGGTATATATTTCATCAAGGCTACATGATCAAGAAGCAAAACTTATGAAGAGAATAAGCCATTTATTCATTTAAGAAAAATTGTAAACATCATTGAAATCATGCATTTTACAATTATCCTGAAAATTCAAGATACTTAATGTAACTAAATTTTCGTGTTTTATTGCTTTAAAAAAAGTAAGGATCAAGTAGTACGAAGCTTTCTAGAGGATATAAAATTAAGAAATATTTTACACATGATATATAACGGCTCATTATGCAAGAAGCTTTCGGCAAGCAGATGTGCACTATTTCCCACATGTTTCTTGGCAATCTTCTATGGTTTTGAAGTTGTTCTTGTTGCCCTGACATCCTCCATAAAGGAATTTCTCGCATTTGTTACTGTCGCTGTCGTAATAAAACCGTGGCATGGCAGCTCGACAGGGCCCTGAGTTTGCTGGAAGCGAGCAGAAGTCGTTGTCAGCTCCTGTTCAAAAGCAAATGCAGAAAATTAGAAAAGAATCCAATATAAAGCTACCGAAAACATCTCTGTATTTTCAATAAAATGGTCTGCGCAATCGTTCAATGTTTAAAAAAACTTTTTTTTTTTAGTGTTTTGAAGAAGAAGCTTGACATGAAAGCTCATTTAAAACTCTTGCGAATATTCATAAAGATTTATAATATAAATATTCATCTAGAACAGTGCTTCTCAAAGTTTTAATACTTGCGACCCAATATCCAATCATAATTTTCATCGCGCCCCCCTGCACGTAAGTATAATGTATTGAATTCAAAAATATTATACTTTGACGTTAAAGCTTCAATACGACTTTAACCTCTTATGTGCCTCTTTTGCTCATGTGTAACCTCTTACGCTTATTATATAAATGTTTAACTAAACCAAGAGATGCTAATTGTCGCGGATGTATAAATACGTTTTTCCGAAGTATGTTTTTTTCTCTATACTGCTATTCCGAAATACAAAATTCTCTATACAAAATTATTCCGAAGGCTTTGAAATGCAATAGTAGAACCTTGACAGTATTTACGAAGGTTTTACTTATTTCAAAGGATTTGATTATTTATTACTTTTCTCTCCACCAATCACCACATGCACTTGCCGACGAGCTAAAAGACTATGGCACTGGGAGCGAATCAAGTAACTTTTAATCAGCAGTTAAGGGATAAATTATAAATCGTATAAATTATCAAGATAAGTATTGATTTTTGTATATAATTTTACATATGACAAACCCATGGGGTAATTATTAAACTTGTTCTTAACTTAGTATCGTTAAATTATTATAAATGTATCAGTACTGCACAATGTATTTTATAAGTGTCTTATATCAGTATAAATTTGTATTTCATTTTTTATTACGTCAAAATGTATTTCATTTGTTAACTTTCTGTTAATTAATAATTTGTTTAAAATATTCTCTTGTTTTCGACTTTTCAATATGCTCGCGGCCCCCTAGGGGGCTCGCCCCACAGTTTGAGAAACGCTGATCTAGAAACTCAAAAACAATGGAATAATTTTTAACCAGTTCACTGTGAATGAACGAGTATATATTTTTAAAAAGTAGTGTTCATTGGCAATTCCAATTGTAATTTTTGAGAAAAACAAAACGTAATTCTCAAATTTCAAGTTGTTTTGAATACTTTGAGGCCAAGCCGGAGTGAAACAAATATGAAAAGATTTGAAATATTTAAAAGGAACTCATGGGTCTCTGTACCCACCGGTTGTAACAGCGTATAGAGGCAGCGGTAGCCTAGTGGTCAAGGTAGCGGACTCCTGCCCGGCGTGTCATGTGTTCGAGCCTAGTACCGCTGAAGTACGCCGTACCCGTGTACGCGATGCACGTTGAATCTTTCGAGAGCTCAAACGTCCTTCCTTTGGTGTGGTGTGTTTGTTTGAAGAGGGGTGCTTGCTCAGGTGTCGTCCTCGTCCCTTAGCAGTGGTTCAAAATTAGGATGTCCGTCAACAAAAGCCCTAGAGTATAGCTGAACAATGCGACGTTAATATTCACTCATTCCCTCGTAAAAGCGTATAAGTTTTCATAACAAAATTTATTTCGGAACTAGTTTGATAACTCGGGGCATGCTCCAAGTTGTTGTTTACAATATGGTTACCTTGATATTTTTGCAGTTTTTGGAAAATGGCAAGTTTCCAGTACTTTTAAATTGATATTCTTTATTAATGCTAGTATATATCATTAAATTATTTCATTAATACTATAATATAAAAATACAATTATTATTATATGTAATAATCATATAATGTTCATTATTTATAATTGTTTTTTTATAAAATTTATATATAAATATTATTACATATTATGCTATTTATTTATAATTATCTTGTTATTCATTTATAATTATTATTATGTTATTTATTTATAATTATTACGTTACATGAGTATTCGTATGAATAATTTTTTTTATTGCAATATGATGATTTTCTTTTTTATAATTACTATTAAATTACGTTATATGATTATTATTATATATAATAATTATTATTAAATCATACAAATATGAATGTTATATATAATTACTATTAAACTGCATTATAAGATCTCTCATTATTATATACTGCATAATATTATTAGTACATGTGACTTTTTTTATTATATTATATTGTTATCCATTATTTATTGATTGATCTTGGTTATTCTCAATCTCTTCCTATATTCTTCTTTTAAAATAAATTTCAATGTATTTCAAAACAGTTTTTTAAAATTACCTTCCTGACGATTTGAAACCGCTAGGCCATCATCTTGGATTCCATTCCGGCGACAACAAGCGCCAGCGCTTGGTGTCATGCCCCGTGATATCAAACGAGCACCTTTATTTCTATGGGATGATAATGTCCTTTAGATGTTAGCCTATCCAGTATTGCGGCTAGTGATGCTGACTACGGTGCCGTAGGGCCTGGGTTCGAATCCCGGAGAAGGCTTAGATGTTCCTAGGCTCATAGTGCTTTCGCGGCATAGGGGGTACTCTAAATAGCCGTCGAGTCGTAAGTCCTCTCGTGAGGTCGGTGGAAGGTCAAAAGAGGTGTGAGGCCCCTGACCACCCCCAAGGTGTTATCCCTAAAAATTGAGGGGGAACCGAGCAAAATCGTACTATTACCGCCATGGTGCTCAAAACTAAGGCTAACGGCAGGGGTAAGAGTCTAGCCCTTAGCCGCGATGAATTTCATGGGCCATGATCTGTTGTTACTGTCGATCAGGTGGCATAAGTAACAACAACAACAGATGTTAGTCTAAAAGGGGAAAGTTGGAAAGTTGATTTATAACAAGATTCCCTTAGATATGGTCAACCAGGAAACTAATGAGTGACACCGACTAGGCACTAAGCCCATTAATAACTGTTGGTCCGAAGTTACCAAGCTATCGAGTGGTGTAAATACCGAATGTTTGATGTTAGAACATTGTGCTGGGGCATTAGCGTAATGGTCCAATGCCATGCTGTCTAAAAAAACAGTTATTTTATTGGGGTGGGAAAGGCAAAGATACTTTCTAGTAAGAGGCCTGTGATCAACCCTACAGCAACTATTTAATTCACGTTTTTCTGATGTTCCATTGGCAAACTCCAACTTCGTATACCACCCTTTTTCAGAGAATACCTCTCCGCAGCAGGAATTTAAATTCTTACCTTTATAAGTATTTAACTTTTCTTGTGCATTTTTCGAGTATTATGTATGTCATAAGTTAATGCGTTAGCACAATAATAAGTATTAGTAATGAAATTGGAAATAAAATAAAATAAACCCATCTTTTTTATCCATATTTTAATAGTGACACTTACTCTGTGATTGACGAGTAAACTCGTCAACGCTCGAATTCCGTGACACACATAGTTGTGTGCTCTCAATTGGAGACTCTACAGTTAATTGGTCAACGGTATTATATTTTTCTGTGAAGTATGTTAATTTTTGAAGGTGTTGGCAACATGATTTTAAATAATAAAATAAGTAAGAAGGCTTATTATAAGAGTTCATAAAATTTAATTTCTCTATTAATACTCCGTTTATGTAGCGTTGTTAATGGGCTTGATTCATGAAGTCACATGATAAAAACAAACACGTGTTTTCCATTGAATTCAAAACAAACATTAAAATAATTGTACTTTGTTCCATTTGTAAAACTCAGATAAAATTTCAAATTTCATATTTGGTGAAAGATGTTTAAATGTTAAGGAAAAAAATTTCTTCAAAAAGATTTTTTTTTAAATTAAAAAAAAAGTCGTATTTTATGCTTATATTTTGTAATAAAATGCATTTTGTATACATATGTACTTTTTAAGAGAAAGTTTCTGCAAAGAGCAAAACTTGGCAACACCGGAGCGCGTGAACTGATTAGCTGGAAACACAAGATAGTTTTTATCGTGTGACTATGACGTCGTGTGAGTTTTTGAATTGATTGGCTAGAATCACGTGGCTTTCACTATCATGTGACTATGACGTCACGTGAATCAACCTCATTGCTCATGTCTTTGAGTTCTGTGAGGTGGTTGGGGTAGCCTTGTAGTTATGGTCGAGTGTTTCTGGTTCGAGTCCTGATGCCATTGAACACCCACCGTGCAAAGGAGCTAATTGCACGTTAAATCTGTCGAACCTCAATGTCTCCCCCTTGGTGTGGTGTGGTATGTAAGAAAGGGGGTTGTTAGCTCAGGTGTCATCCTCGTCTCTCGATCGAGGTTCAAATTCTGGGATCCGCCACCAATAGCCCTCGTGTTGCTTTATGATGCGACTCTAATATAACTTTCATTCGAGTTTCATGAGCAGTAAGCGTTGTTCATAAATAAAGTAAACAATAATAAATGGAGAAAAATAGTGAAAAATAAGAAAAGACGAGATACAAACTTTAAACATTTACATAAATTTCTGGCCTTTCACTAAACTGCTTAAATTATTGTTAACCTTTTTATTTTGTGTGAGCATAATTTATGTACATAGCAAATAAACATGATAATAAATAACATATAATGGTAATAAATAAGATATCCATATTTATATGAACGTGCAACGTTTACTAATTATATGCAATTTCAAGCATTAACAGCATTTAACTTTCAAACATTAATCATTTAACACAGCTGGAAAATACAGTTATATATAAGAGTAAGCCACTCATATTTTGCATACAACAACATGAAGTCAAAAGTACAAAATGTCACGTATGCGAAACCAACATGAAACGAAAATAATAAAAGCAAACGCCATGAGCTAATAAAAATACAAAATTAAGAATAATGTTACAAAAATAAACACAAAACGATACTTAAATATGCATTAACTTGTAACTCAATGCAATTATTTAATACATTAAGTAATGATAATTTTCTTTATTTTTATTTAAGATTAATCAGTTACACAAATATATTTAGGTGAACATTAAATATGGAAACAAATAACCCATAGACGAAATAGCTATTAAAGTATCAATGAAACTTATAAATATTGTTCTGATCATTCAATTTTTGTGTATTTAATATTTCACTAGAGATACGTGTAATTATTTATAATTTAATCAACATTAGACTAGAACCTAATAACGAACAAAGAATCTCAAAAAGCAATGAATTTAATATGCGTGACTATTTACGAATATAAACTAAAGTGAAATTTAAAGATTTGCACGTTTTTTCTGCGTCGTTTTTTTTTTTAATATAATTGAATATATATTTTAACTGAGCATCTATGTACCAAAAGAGCATGTATGTGTTACCGTTAAAGTTGAAAATCCGTTATTTCATAGAATAACTAGGTATTTCATGAAATAACTAGGCTAGTCAGTTAAAGTATATAAAAGTATTGAATTCTACTATTTAACTAGGTATTCTATAGAATAACGATTACTTGATTGTTGAAGTATGAAATACGGCACTCGAAAGTTCTTTGAACAAGTTCTAGCTGCTTTAGGAAGGATTTTTCCGATTAGAAACTAGAGATGGCCTAATAAAATAATTGTACTCTGGATATCAATTCAGTATATGTCATCGAGAATTAAGTTCCATTAAAAAGTTCCAGATATTGACACAACGTTTCGATCTGTTGCAACAGCTCAAAGTTGTGATCCTGGAAGAATAAAAAGGTGCTCGCGTAAAAAAAAAATGTGTAATAGCAAAAAGCGTGCTTGTTTCAAAAATAATAAACAGTGCAATCCAAACTGTCATCACCGCAATCCTTGCTCTAATAAATAATGAAAAGTAAAATAAAGGTATCTCATGAAATTTAAATTAATACTCTCTTGCATTTTTGTATTAAAAAGTTTACACAGTGTGTTTATGAAGCAACAGTTTTCCTTCCCAGCATGTATTTTTGCTGATAACATTTAAATATAATCTATTTTTGCAACGTATCCCCCCCCCCTCTTTTCTGTTTAACTAATGTTTGCAATATTAGCAATAATAAATTATATCATCTGCTTTCCTTTATTATTTATGAATTATTCATCAGCAAAAGGGATAAAATGTATTTTTCAAGAGATTTTCGCTATTTAGGATCAATTAATTAATAAAATATCTTTGAAATTGTTTATTTTTCACTTTAATGGTCTATCCTTAGTTATTTCATAGAATACGTAGTGATTTCGTAGAATAACTAAGTAAAGTATGAAATTTTTCATCTATTATTTACTTTAACTGACTTGTCTTGTTATTTCATGAAATACCTAGTTATTCTATGAAAGAACTGAATTATGCATTTTAAAGTTAACATATGCATTCTTCAGGAAGATTTCGAAGTAAGGTAGAACGATTTTCCTGTACCAACGGATGGTTTTCAGCTCTTCTAATTATTACTGGTCAGTTTATTTTAATTACTTTACACCCTTTTGTAACTACAATAGCGTTATAGGTTTTTTCCAGTGAGGATCGTTACATATATGTATGAAAATCTAACATGGCTTTGCATATCTGACTCACCAGATGAAATTAGGTGAGGAGCTTATAAAATCAGACAAAATGAAAAGAAAATCTTTGTATGAAAAGAAATTTTAGAGAAAAACAACCACTATGAAATAATTTGCAAGTGGCAATCGTCAAGAGGAATCTTATTCAGTGATGCCAACTACAAGTTATCTTGTACTGTTTTCTTTTCAATTAAAGTTACTGCAAATGCTATTACAATATTATATCAATAAATTAATATTATCATATTTTGTAAAATTTCTTGTTTTCTTTAGAATAAAACCTAAGCACCCAGGGCAAGATGCTCTAAATTTGCCAGGCAGTGAATGGATTAAATAATATTAACTGGAATGGGAAAATCAAATACAATAAATAAAATGAATTAAAACTTCAGTTCCAATTTTTAATCATCATAAGTAATTTCACTTTTTAAATATGTTACTTCTTTCCTTACTTATCGTCATATTCATGTAGTGCATTGGTTTGGTTATCTTTATCATTAAGTGTGAAGTACCGTAAAAACGTGAGAGTCTGAATTTTTTTAAAAAATTTTTAACATGATAAATATATTTTAATAAATAAGCCTTATCAGTTATATGATATGGAAAATATACTGAACATAAAAATAAAACGTGGAATATTTTAAAAGTAGACGCGAGTCATACTAACAAACACTAAAACAAACTAATGAAATATTTTTCAATTTTCTTAAAAAGGGGCTAATTACTGTTTCTTTTGTTGTTATTTTACATAAGAGTAAAATATTAAAACCTAATCTTACCTGTTGCGGTGCTAATAATCACCGATATAAAAAATACGCTCAAAAACACAGCTAAACGGGACATGTTTAATCACCGGAATTTATGAAGAACCTCAACTGAAATATTTTATTCCTAATTGTAAGGAAAAAGCAGGAAACAGCTAACTTGCAAGACGGAAGTCTGTTTAAAGATACTTCCCAGCTCCTAGCTTTATATAAATTTCTTAGAATTCAGTGTAGATGTAACGAAGTGTTTACGGAGATGACAAAAGTGGTTTTCCCTTTTGTTTGATAGTTATCACATCTTTTCCTGGTATTCATACGTAGTTTCTTATTTTTATATATTTTTTATAAAAGATCGTGTATATTTACTGAATAATGAATTATATAAAATATCATTTTTTATTGTTTCTGTAGAAGGTTATCGCGCAATTGCGTAGACAATGCGTTGGAAGAATTTTTTTCAAGGATATATGAGACGAAGATTTATAAACCAATGAGAATTAGGTTGTAAATCATGGAAATCATTATTTAGTTGTTTTATCCCTCCTCTTTTGTCTTATACAGTCGTGACTGTGGATACCGCTGCAATTAAAACTAAGATAAATCACGAAGTTTGATTCTTTTTCGAAGCTGTTACAACTTGAAATCCTTAATGTGATCTCTCTAAACTAAGGTTAAAAGCTTAATTGTGAGCCAAGTCAATAACAAAAATTTGAACAGGCTTTTTCTACATTTCTTAAATCATCCAGTCGTGATTTCTCTTTAAACTATAAAGAAAAATGACAGTACTTGTTTCAATGTTGAGTTTTCGTAACAAACCTGTTTTGAAACATTCACAATATCATGAAAACTGAATGAATAGAAAACATGCTTTTTGTAGAATATATATTATACTGCTCACATTATGGAAGTTTAAATGTCGTCCGTTATTTCAAACCACAGGATGGATTTTATATAGTCACATTGTGTAAACAATAACAATGAATTCAAAATATATTTTTTGTATCGCAAAAAAAAAAAGATCTTAAAATGAAACAAAAAAGAATGACTCACTACACAGGGTGTTACTTAACTTATTGGCAAAACTTTAAGGAAAGGTACATAGTGAAACACGTTAAGTATGTTATTTTTACCTACAGCAAAACTCTCCTTGTGGGAAAATTGAGTTTTACAAGCAAAGCTCACTTCTGAACGTAAACTTGAAAAATAAGACTATGGCAACCCTATAAGATGTGATTTGGGTAATCAGATCTGTAAGTTTGTTGCTTTTGGTGACAAATTAAGTAAAAAAAATACTATATTGCCAAGGAATCAGCGAGATGGCTGCATAGTTTATCTTTCTATGAATTATCATGAGGCTCCTATCTACTGTGTTCCTGCAAGTGGAACTGTTTGTATGTCCTTTCTGGAACGTTGCATAGCTTGTTTGTAGCGAGTGGTTTTTGCTCGATTGTAAATAATTTGTCATAATATTTCTTTGTGAATGCACGTCATCGCGTGCTCATTTGTTCCACCTAATCCAGTAATAAATCTGTTATTATTCAAATAATTACATCGTTGGCTGCTTTTCTCTCCCACTCATGTTTACAACAGTATTTTCCTTTTCGTTCGTATTCGAAATAACTGATTACTGGAAAATCCATTGTTTTTGAATGGCATATGTTATTTAAATGTAAGAAAATGCATTTTCTTTTCATCTAATGTCAGAAATTATCCTTTACTACCAACCCTTAAATTAAAGTAATTGTAGAGAATTGGTTTTGTTGTACTACTATTCTAATCACATTGCGTACAGTTAACTAAACAATTTAACCGTATCACTCCCGATCGTCCTTTATTAAAATGCGTTGTTTAATTACACATATTTGTGAATGGAGAGAAATGTTAAATGCGGTTTATGCAAAGGGCAAACGTTGATAGTTAAACCTACGATGTAATTGTGTTTGCGAAATATCGATAATTCTTAAGATATTATAGTCTGTTATCAGAGCTCTAGCTTTAATCCTACAACTGTACAATTCGCCATTAAGGAAACGGATTGCAATCACAAGGAACGTTTATGATGTTGCCATTTCATTTTGGCAAAGAGCCTGAACGTGTATAAACATTATAACTCTCTAAATATGATTGTGGCATTGGTTTTAAAATTTTCATGTTCCATTTTACGTGCTTTAAAAATGAAGTTTCTAACTTTGCATTTCTGTTACTGCATATGTGCGTTACTGTGTTTTTAATGTTGAAACATTTTTTTAAATTTAAAATAGAGAAAAAATGATATGTGATCAGTGGAGAACTACGGAAATTCTATATTTTACATTAAAGGCGTGGTATTTATGCATAATGCAGCACAAATCTGAAAAAAAAAGAAAATACAAACAATTGAATGCTTAAATTCATGATTTAAAACTGTAACTAATTCTAGCTTCTACTTGACCAATGGCTAAAATATTTTTAAAATTTTCTGTGAGAAACATGCATTATTATTTTTTCTTGTGAACTTTTGCCGTATGCAGATTCAATTATGAAAGAATTCGAAAATAATACATTTTGATATTTTCCATACCGTAAATAATAAATTTTGTTCCAAATTTGTATGTATTTTGCAAAATTTTGCACGGTATTTTCAAAACCCCCCTAATTTTTTTTGTGAAAAAAAAAAAAAAAAAAAATTTTTTTTTTGCATTTAAAAAATGCAAGATTTGCATTATAAACAGTACAAGCTTACGTTTGTTTAGAGCTATCAAAAAAAGGTTGAGGAAATTTTAATGAAATTTAAAAAGGTATGATTAATAAGTGAAAAAACATTCCAAATACTTGAAATTTTTTTAAGAAAATCTCATTTAATTATTTTTATTAAAAATTTTTGTGCTTTGCATTTTGGCCTTCTCTTCTCTCTATTGATAATGAATATAACTATTCTCGTGAAATATTGAGAGTTATAAAAAAAACCAGAAAACATACCAACAACTTTTGTATAAATTATTGCATGCGTAATACAGCCCCCTCCCCCGCAATGGTCTATTTTACATATTTTAAATTGGATTACAGATGAATATATTAAGAAGACTTAAAATAAAGAAAAACCCAAACATATTTCAGTATAGAATATTTGAATATATTATTTAATTTAAAAGAGCATTTCGAATAGGAACATGAATCTGTAATAATTATATATTTTCCTTAGAATATATACAAATCCTCTTATTTAAAATAATATTATTCAAGTATTTCAATTTTCCAACAAAAAAAAACTAGGCAAATAAAAAATTATTTCAGATTCATCTAAAATGCCAAAAAAAAAAGAAGTTTTTTCTTACTAAGAAATGAGAATAAAATTTAGTGAATAACTTTTGTGTGGAACAATACAACAAAGCAAGATAAGCTCATTCGAATATTTTTCATAGTGTTGTGCTTTCGAAATCCGACATTTAAAAAGAAATAACAAGAAGAAATATTCCTTTAACTCAGGAAAAATATACCGAATCAGGTGATTTTATTTAAATTGTGTTTTATTACAGGATTAATACGATAAACAACAAATAGGAAGCAGAAAAGAATGCAAGTATTCAATCTCTGTTTCTAATGCCACAAATCAAATCCTGTAAGAAAAATTATAGAACGTTTTCTTTTTTATTTGTAGAACAAAGAAGGGGAGGGGGTCCTTTTGTTTGTTTTTAACTGCAGATGCAACTAGGAGGAATTTTTCAACCTCATTTCGGGATAACACGTAGCACGTAGTTAGAATAAAAGGATATAGCATTATTATTTAATATCATTTAACTGTATTTAAATATTAAAATCTAACCAAGGAAGAATGAGAATCGTAAAGTTTCATGTTGCTCTTAGAACAACAATCAAAATAATTTGTTTTAATCGCCCGTTAAGAAAACCAAAGAATGAAGCATGTACGCGACTATAAATTTTTTTCTAAGTCATAAAAGATTTATTGGATTTTTTTAATAATAGGACACGAATTCGCTTGGATTGAACAATGGATAATGGTTTTGAAACAAAAATAAGACATATAATGCTGAAAAATATTTAAAATGCTTTGTTTCGTTTTTCAATTTAATCTGAGGCTTTAGAGACCAATCTCATTAGCGAAATAATAAATTTTTCTTTTAAATTGTTCTGTTACTATTGATTTCATTCAATTCCTACTATTAGCTCACACTCTCTATATATTTATTTATTTATCTTGGTGGAATTTCCAATCGTTAATAAAATACATTTTAAAGCGCTCAATTGAGATGAAATTTTCTATGCACATTTATTTTGGATGACGATACAGTAATTTAATTATAATTAATAAAAATTAATTGATTAAAACTAATTATTCAAAGAATTACAAATACAGCCACGTTGGCATCAATTTTGGCTACTTATTGACCCTTTTGGTGACTTGTGTCAAAACTTGAAAAGGTTTTTTTCTCCCATTTTAAAGCGCTCATTTGAGCTGAAATTTTCTATACACTATTGTTTTGTGTAAAAATACGATAACATAATCATAATTAATTAAAATTAATTGACGGAAACTAATTATTTTAATTATCTTGTCTGTCCAGGTGGAATTTTTTTATTGATTTTACACTAACTTCTCGATAAGCTAGGGACTAAAGATTTGGACCATAGCTCAGAAGTAGGTGACAATGCATGAAACTGTGAAAGAAGAAGAAGAAAACAAAAAGGAGGAGAGAACGATGAAGAAAATGAAAAGGCGAAAACAAAAATTATGCTTTTTCGTTCGTTATAAAAAAACATGGTACATTACGTTTCTTCACGTCACAGGGATATGGATCTGTAATAGATCCTCCATCCCCTATCAACATGGTACATTAAAAAATTTTTTAGATAATATACTTGTTTAAGTATAATATACAGTGAAAAAATCGTTTAACACGCAACTGGGAGGGGGGGGGAATGAAATATTTTTTCGTGTTGAAAGGTATTGCAAGTATATATATATTCAACAAAATTAAGTTTATTAGAGTACCTTTTTTACATATATATGTATTGTATGCATTGTATTTTATAAAAATCCATGAAGAAGGAACAAAAACATTCACAAGAACATAATCTGTTCAAACATTTCCGTAATTTGTTGTCTGTTTTTAACTATTGTCCATAATGTAGAGTTATACCAAAATCTTCACAAATTTCTTTTTCCATCTTGTTTTTTATCAACAGCATAAAGCAGCTCCATCTTCATTTTAAACGAAGTTACAGTTTAGTTTCCCCCAGAGCTGTTTGTTATAGTGCTCGTAAGAAAATTTCTTCAAAAATAGGGGGAAAAAACACGAACCTTACTCCCTCTTTTTTACTCACACTGCGAAGTACTCTTCACCGAATTCCACATCCAACTGATGAGATCTTTTTGTGTGACGTTTGTAGTGGTGTATGGCGTGTCACAGGCTATTCTAAGGATATTTCAAATCCAAGTTATCCTCCTTTCTACGAAATACGTGAAACCACCTCTCTTTGATTTCACACCCCTCTAAAATCTCGCCTGCGTTGCTGTTGTTTACCGTATTCTGCTCATTCCGAGAAGGGAAATCTTTTCGTGCAAAGAGATTTTCGTTTCGTGTTAAGAGAAAAAATACATGACAATACATAGTAGTTTGATGAACTGTTGTGTTATTGCGTGTTAGCCGATATTTCGTCTTAAGCTTTTCACGTTAAACGTATTTCACCGTATTTTGTTTGGAAAATTGAATGACCCCATACATTTTCCTGCGTAAAAAAGAGAGTAAATTAAATGATGATATATCAAAATGTACTCCTGCTTTTTCAGGACAAAGAACAAGATTTTATTCTATCTATCCCTATAAACATATACAAAGTGTGAAAACTGATTTTCTTCCAAATTCAACATTCGAAATTGAATAAAAAGAATAGGACGCAGAAAAATTTTAAAGATATGTTTTGATGAGAATTTTAATGAATGCAAGAAATACTTACTTTGAATCTAATTCATTTAGAATGTTCAGGATTGTTCTCAACTCCTTTTCTAACTCGATGATTTTTCATTCTTTTCATGTCGAGATCTAAATTTTTCTAGAAAAATCTTTGTTAAGTCCGGAGTGGGTTTCATATTAAATCAAATCACGTTGAAAATACAATTCTAAGGGAATTATTTTCTTTCATTAAGAGCTAACGCTTAAAGAACAATAAATCTCAAGAAACGTGTTAGAGAAAGGTAAAGATATTAATCTCTACCTTTTAATTCTAAATCTACCGTATATTCCAACCATTGTGAATCCGATTCACTTCTTTTTAAAATTAATAATGATATCATTCCCAATGTATCAGATCAACAAAATAAGCACTCAAGATGAAAGCTTTGTGTCGAATTTAGAGTATAGCACCCATTCAATGGTTTCACTTGATACTTCGAGCTGTATTACACAATGCTGAGGCTCATTGTCAATCGACGACGTATTGTTCTCGAATGGATATTCAAATTCAACTATTCAATCAACATAGCGCACAAAAATTATGAAAAGATAATTTTAAAATGAAAAGGTCGAAAATAATGATAAAATGAAATGACAAAGAGGGTAATAAAAGGAAAATTATGCAAATGACCACCATAGAACTTATGATGGGAAAAATTATTCTAATAAAATGAAGAAAAGATACAAATTATAACTATAAACATGAGAAAAGATGTCAAAAAATCAGTAAAATCTGGAATTAATTTAGATTCAAATGAAAGGTACTGCTTGAAAATTAATT
>BMAV01023471.1:72554-84681 GCA_019973955.1 Trichonephila inaurata madagascariensis
AATTAATTTAGATTCAAATGAAAGGTACTGCTTGAAAATTAATTTATATTTTATATACACGAAAAACTCGTTATACAAGGCAATCGATATTTATTAATGAAAAAAAATTCTAGCGGTATTTTGCTTAATTTCTTAATTTTAGATATCTTATACATAATAAAAATTGAGTTATGAATATACTGACAAACTGTACTGACTCACTCGCTATAAATTCAAATGATCTATTTGTTATAGTTGCCAACCCCCCTCCAAAAAAAAATTATTTGTAATAACATAATATTCAACATATGATAATTAGAAATATTTTGAATATTTATAATTGAATATTTGTTGTTGTTAATGAAAAATGCAACACCCTGAAGAAATCATCCGAAAGAAATGGAATTTGCAGCAAATGTCAATTATAGGGTGTTGTGCAAGGTAGTAAAGAGTTTCAGAGCCACCAAGCATGCGTGGTGTGAACAGCGCCCTCTGACCTGATGCGGAAAACGTATAAATAAAGGGCTGTAGAGGGACGTTGTAAATCGTGATTGGTCATTTGTTAGAGGAGAACGTTTAGTGAGACCTAAATATGCCTCCACGACGAAATAGGGTGAAACTTCAACAACATGCGGAGTTTGAACGGGAGAGAATCATCGGCCTTCGTGAAGGAGAATTTTCCTGTCTCGAATAGCAGCTCGTCGTATTAAAGGTAATCTGAATAGGACTAGATACGTCCGTGAAGTGCTACACTCCGAAGCCCCTTACTTACTTCAAGGCATCCCTGAAACTATTTTTCAACAGGATAATGCACGCCCACATGTTGCAAGGTATGTTCGAGACTTTTTTTTCAGCCCAACATATGCAGCTTCTTCCTGTTGTGTTGTTTCTTATGCCACCTGATCTTGACTAAGTCAGATCCAGGCCCACAAAATTCGTCATGGTGAGAGGCTAGATGTACGCCTGTCGTTAGCAGTAGCCTTGAACACCATTCAGGAGAAAGTATGATTTAGATTGGTTCCATCCCATTTTTGTGGGAGAACACACTGGGGGTCAGAGGTCTCCCACCTCTCGTTCCCTTCCACCACCACGTGAGAGGACTTGCGGCTCAATGGCTATTGGGAGTACATATAACCACTATACCGGATGAGCGACAGCTTCTTCCTTGGCCTGCTTATTCGCCGGATATGTCGCCCATAGAAAATCTGTGGGATTTGGTTGGTTGGTTTCTTGCTCTTTATCCGCGTCGCGTACAGCTTCAAAAGAAGAACTTTAGAAATTTTCTTCCACATCAAGAAGTCAAATTTAGGCATGCCTCCCAGACCACGTCTTCTCCACCAATCACCACGAAGTATCTCACAGATTGAAGAAACTCAATTTTCATCTCCTGCCCATCACAGACTGTCAGATATGACATTGAAGGCTGCCTTGCACAGCCCATATGTCCAAAGATAAACCCCTATCAACGCACACAAACAATATGGAACTCGCTTCCACAAGCAGACATTCAACATATGTTTGACTCCCTGCCACGTTGTATACCAGCACTCATTGCAGCGCGTGGTGGCTAGACCAAATACTAATTTTTGTGACACTTAATATTATTTTTCTACTTTAAAAATTTATTTATTTATTAGTACCGATATAAATCGTTTGTATATTACATTTCATTTAATTCTAATATCTTCTTCAGTGTGTTAAATTTTTTAACAAACAGCAGTTTAATTAATAGTTAAAAATACCTTCAACACATTAAAAATTACTTTTACAAATAAAAATCTATGTTTTTCATCGAGTCCAATAATTCTTAGTTTATCAAATGATTTATCGAAACACTTCATTAGGTTTTTTTATCGAACAACTTATGTAATTTCACAATTTCATCGTTCATATAGCCATTGTGAAACTTAGTGATGAAACTTCCTCAAATACTCTTAAAAATAAGAATTTAAATGCCACAAACTATCGATAGAAACAAACAGAAAAAAGGCTTTCAACTAAAGATACTACTTTAATTTTTACAAAATTTATAAGCTTCCTTTCACTGGTCATTTCTACTAATTTTCAAAGGATATAATTATTAGATTTTCATTAAAAAAAGAGAAAGAACGATATACTTTTATGAAAAGATGGATGAAATTAGTATTTTGGAAAATTACCTGAAAAATTATTGAAATTCGCTGAAACAAGCTGTAGAATTAGTGTAATTCAAAGGAAGACTAAATGAACTCTTTTATTGTGATATATCCGAAGTGCTATGGACAGCATCTAATCAATGCAGCATTCGAGCGTACAGCTCTTCTATTTTAGAACGTTCTCTCGTGAAGGAATTCGTTCATTATGCATGCTATTAATGACGAAATGAACTGCTGATTGGGCAATTTTGGAGAAGTAGCGAAAGTTAATAGTTAAATGGGAGGTGATTTGGTTACCAGTGGGACAATAATTCATAAGATTCCGATGTTATCGAAACTTAAATAATTCAAATTCCATTTGGGAAATCGAATAGAATTACAAGAAACATTTAACATACTTGTAAAATTGTTCTCGCGTGGGGTTTAAATGTGTTAATTCTAGATTCGGCGAATCTCAGAAATGCGATTAGATTATTAATTTGCATCTTCTTTGTGTATTAAACCGCTGATTTCAAGATTTAGTTTTAATTTCTTAGGTAATGATAGAAAGTTATTGCCTATATTGATTAAGTGATTGTTTGAGCATTAATCATCTTAAGTGATAAAAGAAAATCTTGTTGGTATATATGTCACAGGGAAATGACGAAATTAGGAATTTCATCATATCCTTAAGGTATCCGACTACGTTCGGAGCCGTGATTTTGCAAAAGCGTATAAATGGATAATATTTATGATATTTAGTGTCACTTAGATTAGGAAACGTATATAAAATTGTTTTAAGAATATTATTACAATAAAAAAATTATTTAAGTACAATATTTTGACAAAAAATGGACATAGAATGACTCAATTTCAAAATATTTTCCTTTTGTGAAAAATGCTTCTATTATAATAATATTTTGCCTGTATATAACTTAGATTTCTGTATAGAGGCTCAACTAGAGTTTTTGAAATTTATAACTTAGAAGTGGGTTTACCCGTCAATTGATCATCTGGATTTGACGAAATTCCTAATTTCATCATTTTCTTGTGACATATACAAGTACAAATAGTTCAATGTCGTGAGTGTAAAAATTCGTGCAAGGACTTTGGACGTAGGACGAAGAAATTTGGTCTGATTGCTAAAATTTCACGCAAAAAATCATTATTATCTTTTAATCAAAAGTTTTCTAAAAAAACACTTGTTTTTTAAAACTAATGGTTTTTATTTATTTATTTATTGAACAATGGAACAACGAAATAGTGTTATTTGGAGTGATGATACCCATATATCCTTGTTAAGTAGAAATCGCCTAAGGAGAAGATTTGGCGGAGATATGTATCTTGATTGCTCTACAGCCAGAAGCGTAGTTATCGCTGCATTAATGCGGGGACCCCAACATGTTTAATATTTTGACATTTCCAAGTAAGCCTTATTAATGCGATAATTTTTATTTCTCAAAAAGGGTCACCAAGGAATTTTCAGGACTCAGTGCTAACGCGTTCTGAAAATTCCTTGAAATTCAAGAAATCTAACTACGCTACAGTTGATTTAAACACTTATTTAAAGCCATGACAGGATATCAAAACGTGTAGATAGAATTTGTGTTGAAAATGGAAATATATATATATATATATAGATGCCCAAAAATATATATATAAAGTAAATATTTGAGCCCAAATTTAAACCTTCCGAATATGATCTTTTCCAAGATATAATCTAGGATTCATATTTCAACGGGACTCAGTTCCTTGCCATGTTTCTGTAGTGTTTAAAAAGTGGTTTCAAAATAATCATAACTTTCTGATGGGATAACATAGGCATAAAACATATCTAAACCTGATCAAAAATCTATGGAGACATCTAAATAAGCTTTAGTTATAAGTAATCCAGAAATAAAACTCGGTTAGTAGAAGCAATATTAAGTATAGGTTTTACATTGAAACAGCTGATAAACTAAAAAGGTTTGTTCACCTTGAAGGCCGTAATGACATCTAAATTACACAACTTCATAATGGCGCACAGATTATTTGTATAACTCTTTATATATTTAACTTTTTCATATTTTATGTTGTCATATAATTCCATTCATCAAAGTTATTCCATAACTATTTTTTATTAAATTACCTTTCTAATGATTAATAATTTTACGCGATTGTATTTTAAAACACTTAGTGTTACGATACTCAAAATAGATATTTTTCAAAAGGTTTCCACAATTTTGGCCACCACTGTGTATATACAATATATAAAACACTGTATATATATGTATATGTATATTATATATATGTGATGAATCCCCAACCCTTCAAGTGTCAGTTGAGATAAACTTCCTCCCAGAACAGCTCAACCCACCTCCCGCATAAGTACTTTGACTTCGACTTCGGCGAACTTACGCAGACCACGTGAGCAAACGACGCACTGGCTCCTGGTCAACGCTGAAATATGACTCATTTTGTCATGGTTTGGAGTACAGACTGCTTTGTTGAACATTAATAATAAAATATAATATGATTAACTGCTGAACGTTGCATTTCTCCTGCCACTCTAAGAATTACTCCAATATATTACATGATATATATATATATATATATATATATAAGAAGAAAACTTATAAAAAGAAATGAAATAAAACTATGATAGACGTCTGCTATATTATTCAGTGGAAAATTTAAAAAAAAATAAATAAAACAATAACTAATTCATATTTATTGTACTAGGTAAATAAACTGTAAGTAAAAAAAAATACGTAATATATTATTTTGAAAAATACAATATGATGAATAAAGAAAAAGAACTCGAGCAATGTCACTATTTTAAAATCCAAATATTAAATAGAAAACTACCTTATTCAAAGCTTCTTTCAATGTTCTCATTTTTTCAAGCACGAAAAATCTAATCACAAATTTGAAATATAAGTAAACGATAATATATTATTAAAATCATAAAATATATTTTTTTTAATTCTTTTCAAGCAATGGAGTTAATCACAAATCTGGACAATACGCAGACGATAATTTATTATAGAAATAAGCGAGAAAAAAGAACAACGAATGCCGAAAAAAATAAAGATGGAATTTTATTCATTATCTTTTACTACCGAAATTAGACCCACATAAAATAGCGTGAAGTAAAAAAATTATTAAATTATTACACAAATTTATTTTTTCCTTTTATTACTTTTTCTCCTTTTTTTAAATGGCAAACGCAGATAATTCGATTTTTTTTTTTTTACCTTTTGGTAATTACAGAAGAGGAGACAGAGGTGAGAAATATACGCCTGTCTCACTTAATTATGTAGTTGTTGGTTATTAAATATTAAAATGAAGGAAAAATGGAATTTATTTTTATTCTCTCCGCTTGGAATATTAAAAGAAATATGTTACGTAGAATATTCATATGAAAAGGGGGAAGATAAGAATAACTTTTAATTATTTTTATTGTGTAGAATAATTGAATTTTTATGAGTAATATGAAAGCATTCTGCAAATATTGCAAAGAAGTGTCAACATACTTGGGTGCTCGCATGAAAAGAGAAATAACACTCTTAAAAATTAAAATCAAGAAAAATGTGCGAACAGTATAGAAATACTTTGTTATTCTTACTTGAGGGTCTTTAAAGATTAATTATTTGTACTGAAATTATTTGTGCTTAAAGTAAATATATCAAGTATTAACTTCTATTATTTGTAATGTATATTATTAAAAGAATTTTCTTTATTTTAAACAAAAGATTTCTATGTAATGAATTGTTAGTGAAAACTTCAAACCCTAGTGCAAAAAAAATCATTGTAAGCAAAAGAAATATAAATGAGCAACTGTTTAGTTACAAAGTAAAATATTTATAAATATTACAATACGCAACTTTTTTTTAAATCTAGGAATCAGTTATTTATTTATTATATTCATTATTATTTGCTTTAAATAATAAACATAAGGATCAAAATTTTACTTATAAATGAATTTCCATTTTTAAGCATTTTTCGATTGTATAAAATTTATAATCCAAATTTACAATAAACTTGACAGATCTCACACCACAATTCGGTAAAAAAACAAAATTTCAATACTTTTTCAGATTGAAAAATCTTTCATTATTAATATGTTAAGTAATCAAATATTTACATCTGAAATATTTGATTACTCAAAGCTAAAAGTAATAATTGTCATCAAAACCTCTTTAAAAAGTAAAATTGTTTTAAATTATAATTCTCAGCATAAAGTAAATTTACTTCTGTACTCCTGTCTTCACATAGAAGCAATAGTTATCAAGAAAATCTAAAAGTCCTAATGTGTGTTTCTTTGCGCATACTTAAAACCGATCTTTCTCTGCATTAAGAATGACAATTAATTAAGACAATTATATTTTCTTAAATAATTTGAGATAACAATTAAGTTTAAAAAAAAACTAAAACTCATCTGCCATTAGTTCATTATAACAAAGAAATTATTTCTTGTTTTCCACAGTAAATTTTAAAAGAATACATTTCATTAAAATTATCGTGTGAGATATGAGCAGGTGGACCGCGCGTATAATAAGAACATTTTTAACCAAAGACGATGGCTTTAAATTTATTACGGAACTAGAAATTTAAAAAAAAAGTCCCTAGACGTTTCAAAACTTCCTTGCTATAGTTTAAAAAATTTTTACCCATTCAAGTAGCTGTAATTAAGATTAAAAAATTAAATATTCTAAAGAGGATTAAATGAGTACAATAATTAAATAGAGCTGAAAAATTTCTGATAAATTAAAACAGTAAACTAGTAAAAAGTTTTCCCATTTTTTAGTTTTAAAACTAAATTAAAAATATCTTCATATCTGTAGTCAAACTTAGGCATCATATAATTATATGTTTGGAATAATTTCGGATTTGTGTTTGAAGGGGGGGGAGGTTATGCAATATATGACAGCTTTTTCGGAAATGTATTACATTTTACAATTTATTCATTTTAATTTTTGTAGTTAACAGTTTTTAAAACATATATCATAATGCCACGTGTGCTCTTAAACCAAATAACGTAAAATTCATAAATTACCTTGCGGGTTTAAATTTAGTACATAAAAATTTCCAAACGTAGCCTGTTTATTTTTTACTTCAAAATTGAAACTAACAAAGGAAAGTAAATAAGAAGCAATTTATTTATTATTACACACTTCTTTAAAAAGATAAATCATCAAAACTAAGGAGGGGGGGGGTAATCGGTGGGGCCCCCCCCCCCCATTGTACAAATTATACAACTGTTCATACTCGTTTCTCAAATTATAAAAATGTAATTTACATGTATTATAAAGTTTTTTTATTAGTTCTTTTTTTTCACAAAACTCGTTCTTGGCGCACTTTTTTAATTAAATCCATCACTGAAGCTACATTGTCCGACACTTTACTGATAAAATCCTCAGATTTTGAAGCTTCCTGTAATGATGAGTATTTATGATGAGTTGATTGTTAATTAATCTTCGTATGAGACAATAGATTTCTTCTCTCTCGAAGATTTCAGTCCAGGTAATCGTTGCGATGTTTTTCTGTGAGAGCTTCCAGTAGTGTACTACGGCAACCGTATTGGCGACATCATATGATATGAAGCATTTGGTCACCAATTCAGCGCATACGACACACGTGAAATAGTGGTTGCCAACTTGGCGAGATAGCTTGAACGTGGGCATTATTGCGATAATACATAATAAATTTATTACAGAATCACGAAAAGCTACTCTTTTTTTTTATACAGAGAGAGATTAATAGAAGGCAAAAAGTTTTAAGCTATTTACTCTCTTAACAAGTAATATAAAAAAATAGTTTTTAAGTCAATTCCTACTTAGATCAACAACGAAAAATTTTATTTTAGCTACTTTTTATTAAATAGTTACAATTAATATAAATATGTATATAAATAGGACAGAATCACAACATTAAGGGGTAATTAGTTTTTTTAGTTGTCATTAAAATATCGTGTTGTCCTTTTAATTTCAGTCCAACTGAATGCTTTAACACGTGAGAAAAAAACATTTTCAAGTTATGACACAAGTTGCCAAAAGGGTCGCTAAGTCGCCAAAGTGGCTGTAATTGTAATTCTTTAAATAACTAGTTTTAATAAACTAATTTTTATTAATTATAATTAAATTATTGTATTGTCATCCAAAATGACAGTACAATAATCCTGTATATAAAATTTCAACTCAATTCAGCGCTTTAAAATGTATTTTATTAACGATTGAAAATTACACAAAGATAAATAAATAAATATACAAATATATAAATAAATAAATATATAGACAGTGCGAGCTAATAATAGGAATTGAAAAAGTGAATCATAAATATTAATCTAGTGTGAGAAAGTTTTAACCTTAATCGAATTGAAAACTGTATTCATGAAATCGAGATATAATTTTAATCTAACAAGGAGAGGGCACGACTAAGGAAATTCATTTGGGATCGAGACTTGGTGTAATAGTAGAACTCCCTTAGGGTGTTCACCCCTGAATGCAATTCCGCCGAATGGCCAGTCAATTCGGAGAAATCAGCTTTCGAAATTCATGCTTAGCTTTTATACAATTAAATTTTAATTTTCCCCAACTAGTTCGTAGCTTGATTGGTAAATCGTGTGCTCACATTGCGCGAGGTCAGGGTTCGATTCCACACGATTAACTTTTTTCTTCTATTCATTTAACTATTTTTTTAAATTAAATAAATTTATTTATGAAGGTTTATTAAATATTAAATGATATTTTTTGTAATTATTTTGTATTTTATGAAGTAAAAAAATTACTGAAGTTATATATAAATAATTATATTAAATTTAATAAGTATATTTTATATTAATAAATAATATTTATAGTAAAATATATAATAAATATTAAATGATATTTTACAAAAAAATAAGTTACAAATAGATTTATAATGTGAAATACAATATAATATAAATGAAATATTATACGTAATATAAAATAATTTATAAAATATATTATTATTATTAAATTAATTCTTTTATAACTAATATAATAAAAAATGTGTCTTTTTTATATATTATTAATTTAATTATTTTATAATTTTATAAAATATTTAATAAGTCCCTTTCAAATAAATTTATTTAATTTCCAAAAATTTATTTAAATAATTTTAATAAATTTATTTAAATAATTTCTATAATAAACTAATAATAATTTCAATAATAAAACTTATTTTTATTAATAAACAATAATTTTAGTAATAAACTAATAATAATTTTAATAATAAATGAATAATAATTTTAATAATAAATGAATAATAGTTTTAATAATAAATGAATAATAATTTTTATAATAAATTGATAATAGTTTTAATAATAACTTTAATAATAAATAATAATAATTTTAATAATACATTAATAATAAATTAATAATAGTTTTAATAATAAATTAATAATAAGGTAATAATAGTTTTAATAATAAATTAATAATAGTTTCAATAATAAATTATTAATTATAATAAATAGAAATTAATTAATCATCATAAATAGTAATTAATTAATCCTAATGAATAGCAATTAATTAATCCTAATGAATAGTAATTAATTAATCCTAATAAGTAGTAATTAATTAATCCTAATAAGTAGTAATTAATTAATCATAATAAATAGTAATTAATCAGTTAATTTTAATAAAAATAATACATTTACTAATTTTAATTATTAATAGTTTTCATCAATAATTATTTTAAATATTTTTGTTTAATAATTATTTTAAATATTTTTATTTAACAATTATTTTAAATATTTTTATTTAATAATTATTTTAAATATTTTAATTAATAATAATTTTAAATAATTTTACTAATAAATAATTTAAGTTATATATTTTTATTTTTTTTACTTTATAAAATACAAAGTAATAACAAAAAATATTATTTAATATTTAATAAACCTTTCATAAATAAATTTATTTAATTTAAAAAAATAATTAAATGAATTGAAGAAAAAAAGTTAATAGCATGGAATCGAACCCTGACGTCGCGCATTGTAAGCAGACGATTTACCAATCAAGCTACAAACTCATTGTGAAAAATTAAAATTTAATTGCATAAAAGCTAAGCATGAATTTCGAAGGCTGATTTCTCCGAATCGACTGGCCATTCGGCGGAATTACATTGAGGAGTGAACACCGTAAAGGAGTACTACTGTTACACCAAGTCTCGATCCCAAATGAATTTCTTTAATCGTGCCCTCTCCTTGTAAGAAATTTAAAAGAATTACCTGTATGCAAAAGATTTCGAACACAAATGTCAACATTTTGAAGTGATTTATTCGATATTGCATAAAATACTACTAAGAAAACACGTCACGCTGAAACTACAGTTATTGCAGTTGAATCTTGAAGAGAATATCATCGATAGAGCAGAGTTCAAGGTATCAAGGTCTAAAAACAGAATGATTGTATTTCAATCCATTTTCATTCCCAATTTCAAATCACATTCTTAGCGAACAAACAAAAAAAAGCTGTTGCCAGATACTTGAACATAAAGCCGATGCAGACAGAAAAAAACTGTTGCCATGTATTTGAATGCTGCTCAATCCAATGGACTTGATTCATCTGACGTCATAATCACATGATGGTGGGCTAAACAAATAGCCACATCTTTCATTCGTGTTCGATTAGACTGAGTATTTTGGCGGCATTTTCGGATTTGCGTCTACTATCAGATAACAAAACAAAATCCTTTCCTTTCTTTAACTTAAAAAAAGTACAATTTTTAGTTTTATGCATTACCAATAGCTTTATAAATATTTTTTTAAAATTTCACATTAATATTTCTTTAATTTTATTGCAAAATTACAATTTGTAAATTCTGGGAACACCTATCGCTAAATTATGTAACTTGGCTATCGATTCCGGTCACCAAAAACACCTATCGTTAAATTAAGTTGCTTGGCGAACGATTCCGGTCGCCAAGGGCCCTTTCTGTTCTACACTTTAACGCTTAATTTTTAAGTCTAAAATATTTTGTTCAATTGAAAGATCCATAATCTTTTGAAACACAATGTGTGGCTGGCAAACTAATTACTAAACCTAAAAGTATACAAAAACACAAGACACGAGGTCAAAGAACAGAACTACAAACTAAGCTTAAATTTAATACTGTAAAATAAAATTATGTATTTATTTAATAGCTATACAAAAAGCAAAATACAACAAAATATATTAAAAATATTTAGAGTACTAAAAATATTTAAAGAATATAAGATTTGAATGTAAGCCAATTCGAAAGTAAGCGCGCAACCACAAGTGTAATACTATTAGCTGTTATTGTTTACTTGATACTCACGTGATGATCAGCAAACGATCGCAGTGCCCTCTGGTGATGAATTAACTCCATTAAACAAATAAAATAATTGAAAATAGAATCATGTGACAGTTAAATACAATAACATACATAAACAACAATAAACATACTAAAGCATATTGAATTAACTTCAGTTCATAATCAAACATTGAAACGAGTTGATTTTTATATTAAAAAATTTGCTATCAGTCTTAGTAGATAAGTTTTAAATTTTCGAATATAATATTTACAAAGTATGAAAAAAAAATCTTCAAAATTACTATTCTTAGCCCTAATTTCAATTCCTTAAAATAACCAAATACACATATATGTAATTAGAAATAATTGTATAAGAAAAAAAAATAATGCTTATACTTGTTACTTCATTATATTCAAAAGAATTTGATATTTGTCTCCATTCATTGAATTCAAAAGAAAATTAATGAGATTTGCATGAATTATTTCTTATGAAAGAATAAATGGCACACTGTCCATAATTAAAACTGAATCTTTTCGCCAATGAATATGCAAAAGTAAAGTTAATTCACTTAACAACATTTACTCAATGGACTCGATTCACCTGACGTCACAGTCACATGATACAAGACGTAAACAAATAGCCATGTGCTTCATTCGACTGAGTATTATGGCGGCATTTTCGGATTTGCATCTACTTCATATAACAAAACGACATTCTGTAATGTATTAAATTTCCAAAAAACATTTTGACTGAAATG
>BMAV01023472.1:0-14913 GCA_019973955.1 Trichonephila inaurata madagascariensis
GCGGCTGTCTTTTGGTTTCCAAAAGTTGTTTTATATAATTCTTGATATACTGCTACACAAAACTGTGTTGAAATTTTATAATGCACGCTTTATTTCAGGATCATGAGTAAGAAAATGTTGTTCCATACTTGTAAAAAATTTGAAGACCTCGTGAATTAAATCATCTGTTAACCTGAACTTCACAGACTTTGCCAATATCATAAACTGTTAGAAGCTCGTTCAAATTTCCCTCATCCAAAGCGCAATAGTTAAAAATTTTTAGAATTTATGCTGGAACAAAAAAATTGTGCAAAAAACATTCGTCAAATTCGTGTACCGTGTTATTTCAAAATCGCGCGCGCAAAAAAAAAAAAGAGTTGGGTAATTTTGTTATTATTTGTAACTAGTATTATATCATTATATTAATTATGCATTTCTAATAATTCATTTCATTAACCTGAACTGAGTGACAGACATTTTCTCAAAAATTACATATATATCTAAAATAATTTAAATTTTCTGTATATTTTTAATCTATAAATTTCGTAACATTACTAATGGCTTGAAAACTTAAATGGCAACTTTTGGTAAAAACAACAATCGATTTTAAAATTTATTATCATACTATAATGATAAAGCTATCATTAATAATGGTTAGAATCTCCTAAATAATTTTAAAGAAAAATATTTTTATTCTATAAATAGTTAGAGTTTTGACGATATATTTATCCTAATAGGTATTAATGATGTAATAGAAGCTCTAATAGAAAAATTAGGGTACTTTTATTCTGAAAAGTGTTCTAAAATTTCCGAATATAACAAACACTCTTATTTACTTAGATCTTGAGCTAAATTATATTAAATTAAAATTGGTTATACATATATAAGTAAATTAAAACCTATCACAAAGGGGACCTATTAGAGAAACTTGAAATAATTTGTGTTTAAATTTTTATGAAAAAGGATGCATTAGTAACAATAGGTTAATTCGTATATACATATTAATAACTAATAATTTTTGATGAAATTAATAAAGTTTATTCTTAATATTACTTTTGTTCTAATTCAAACTTATTTAAAATAACAGGAACCGACTTTTATTTCTTTGCTAGACACAAATTTACATATTTTGCATTACAATTTAAATATTAATACTTTTGTTAAAAAATATTGTATTAATTTCAGCATTAATTTAACTTATTTTGGTACAGTAATGTCCAAATATATATGTATTTATAGGAATATTTTTATGTGCTTACAACGTGGTTCATTAATTTGTAAATAAGAAATTGAAAACAAATTAAAGAGTAAAAAATTATGAGATACTTTACGAATATTGCTCTACCCTATTTTAAATGATTAATATCTACATTTGTAATACTTAAAAAATGTTATAAATTTGTTAGTTTTTAAAACTTTATGACTTATAATACCTATAAGGTACTTTATTTCATCGTATTTTTAGATTATCGGCTAATTTCCTTGGAATGAATCTGAATTTGGTTAGTTTTAGTTTTTTTGCTCCTATACTTATCTCCAAAAATTATTTAAAAATTTCTATATTTTCTAATTACTATACTATTTTTTGAAAATATTTAATGAACTATTTCACTCTTAAATATTATCATGTCATTTTCATTGTTTTATTTCTTAAATATTTATGTTGTTTATGATCACCCCATTAAGAGGAGTAATACATAAGTTTATCATCTTAACCACCAAAATCTTGCGATTCAGTGATTCGACAAAGTACCGATACGTAGTTCAAGGTATCAGGTTCCATACACTCATCAAATGGTTCTGCCTTTCCCTCACATTACAAGGCGGTAGAGTGGCAGAACGTTATTAGTTTTTCCATTGGATTTATGTCAGATTAATTCAAATGATAAGTTATGAATTGAAGTTCACGAGAATATACCGTGAAGCACATCCTGACAATTCAGCCCATATAACATGGTACATTATTTTGTTGCTAAACGCCAGAACCTACTGGGAGTGCTGTGGATCTGATGGGGTGCACTGGTATATGAGGATGTTTACCTAACGCCAAAGTTATCCGGATTTTTTTATAAGCATGAAGGATTCTGATTAACACAATAGAAAACATCTCAACCACACTATCAGATATTCATCACAACCTTCTATTCCCCAATTGTGACCCATCTTAAGGGTTTTACACTGGAAATCGGCGTATTTGTAATCCATGCCATTCGTCCATGTCATTGAAGAGAAAACGTGATTCATTGGAGTAGACGAGTTTTTTTTTTCATTATTCTTTGAACCAAAGCCAATGTTCCATAGTCAACTGCAGGAGCTGTTGAAGATGATGTGCCAAGAGCTTAAGATATCCAACAACGTTCGGAACCGTGATTTTAAAAAAGCGCATAAATGGGTAATTTTCATGATATTTAGTGTCACTTAGATTAGAATACATGTATAAAATTGTTTTAAGGACATTATGACAAAAAAAATTTATTTAAATACAATGTTTCGGCAAAAAATTAACTAAGAATAACCTTTTTTTCAAAATGTTCTCCTTTTGTGAAAAATGCTTCTATTATAATAATATTTTGCCTTTATATAGCTCAGACCTTTTTGGAAAGGGCAGCTGCAAATTTTTTGAAAAATTCACTTTTATTTTCAGAGTTACAACCCATTGAAAAAATTACGGCATTTTTTTTTAAAATTTCTTTCTTTTTCGTAAAAAAAATGGATCCCATTTCCCTAAGTTATATTTTTTTCCTAGTTAAACCTCGGGCCAGAGGTCGAGCTATTTGGGCAAAATATTTTTTTAAAATAAAAGCTTTTTCCCAAAAGGAAAATATTTTAAAAATAAAGGTTATTCTTTTTCTTTTTTTGGTAAAATGGGGTTACTTAAAAATTTTTTATTGTAAACATTTTTAAAAAAAAATTTTTACATACATTTTCTAATTTTGGGTACCAAAATATCAAAAATTTTTCCATTTACATTTTTAAAAACCCGCCCGCGTAGTCGGACCCCCTTGACTTGATTAAGACTTCTCTTACGTAGGTATATATGCAGCCGTGTACACTGCACGGTTTAGCCCTTCCCGGATAAATCTTTAGGGTTTTGACCCGACTTTTCCGTATCTTTAAAATGATTTTCTTTTTTTGCATTTTTTTTTAAATCCCCCAATTTCCCCCAAAAATTTTAAAATATATCTCCTTAAAACGACCGTCCATAATGTATAAGCATGAATACAACCATAAAAAAAAAAGTAAAAAGATTAAAAGCTTTCGAGGCTAATAAAACAGAACAAAAAAAAAATTATAATGAATTCCCTCCCAGCTTCCGGGAAAATTTAAAGGGGGGAATAAAAAATCTCACGCCCCTTGTCACCACGATTAGTAATAACTACTGTGTCATATCTAGGTAATGAATGAAAAAAAAACTGGATTTTTGTTGGAACTTTCATGTTTTCTTCATTTCCTCTTTGATGTAGGGTAGCAAAAACTGGTATATTCTGTTTTTATCGTAGAACAATTTTGGATCGATTATTTTCCCCTTAGATAAAAAGGGGGCCCCCCGTGAACCGATTACTTTTTTCCGAATTCAAAGTATCGCAAATCAACTTGTAGGGCACTGAAAAATTTTTGGTTTTTTAAAAATCACTCTATTTCGAGATGTATAAGGCAACAGCTAGATAAGGTATACATATGTTGTTTTCAGACTGTATCTAATCATCATTGTTTTTTAAAATGTTTATTATGCTGTAGAAAATGTCGGGGGTGATTATTTTTTTCATGCATTGCACCCCGGTAGACGCAAGCTGGGTTTTCTTAGCCCAAACTTTAAATACAGAAACGGAACATTCCTGTGCACCCGGAAAAAGGCCGGCAGGGTTTTTCGGGCCTATCTAAATCATCATAGTGTTTAAAATGCAAGCATGATTCTGCAGTAGGGACAATGTCGTGTGATTAGTTTGTTCATGCATTACAGCATAGTAGACGCAAGCATCCGTGGTTCTTAGACAAGCGTTATCACAGTAGCAGACATGTCCTGTGAGTTTTTATTATGCTGCATATGACGTTAAATGGTATTTTAGACCCCCCAATTGAATGCAATATACGAATTTTGATTTGATCTCTGTTTTTGTCTTGCTATCTATGACCCCGGGTTTTATGGGCTGTCATTACGTGTAATGGTGCGAAAAAGCTGGTGCTATAGGTGACTTTGCTCAGTCATTCTTTCCTTCATTTATCGTTTGCAAATCCTCATTACTCTTACTTGGCTACGTTTGACATAATTATAGATTCCTCGATATTATAATTCACATTATCTATAAATAAAATTTTTTTCTCAGAGACGTTTTCGAATGACGCTTATATTCTCTTAGGAGGCATACTGAAGCTCTATCGCTAAAAATATAATTCCAGTTCTTCAAAAGGGCATTTTTCTCTTTTTTTCCCAGCCGTTTTTGATGGCATGCATAATGTATGTCTACAAGGAAATGCATTATGTATGCCATCATCATCAAATTCTCGTCACCCACCAAGGTATACTAATGATGAAAATTTCACAATGTTTAGAAACTTCTTTCATTGCGTATCGTTTTGATTGACGAGCAGTATATGAATTCCAATACAAAATTCAATCTATAGAATTGTATTTCATGTTAACTCACATTTTGATCAATAGCAGAAATTATTGATAATTTAGCACGGTATAATCTCGCAAATGATGAACATTAATTGATTCATATAATCCTACAATTTTAATATTATAATTAAAGAACTATAACTACCAAACGATGTTTATAAGACAACATTAAATTAATCCGGTGAAATTATTTAAGGGGGTAGGTTCACGAAAACGGGATTATTTTCCAGTAATGTTAAAAAAAGGTTTTTTTAAGGAACATTTATAAACATTCTATTGAAAAAAAATTTCCCAATTTTTTCCCAAATATTTTTTTTGAACCATAATACATATTTTTAATCGGGCCCAATAGATAGGATGTTAGTTTTTTTTTAAAAATTATTTTTTGAACTAATGTGTGTTTTTTTTCAAAAAAAATTGAAATTTCATTATGTTTAATACTATAAATCAAGTCAGAATATTTTGTTTTAAAAACCCCTTGACTTAATTTAATGTTTTGGGAGTGAAATTATTAATTATGCAAAGTTATGTTTGTTAAATCGGTAGTTTAAAAAAAAATTTTCCTTATATAGAAAAAAGTTATTTTTTGAGAAAAATGGTTTTTTAGTAAAAACTTACTTGAAATTTTGCATCCCAAACTCCACAGTTTGGGTTTTTTTCTTTCTTCTGCAAAGGGGTACCCCAAAATATACATTTCTTATCCCTTTTTTCCCCCCTTTTGCTTTTTTTAAAATTTTTTGAAAAAATGTCAAAAAATTTGCTTTTGAAAATCTCCCCCCGATCACGTTTCGATTTTCGAGCTGTGAAAAAAACCTGAAAATATACCAATGTTGAAGAACATGACATTTAGTGATATTATTTTTGATTGTGGGGGGGCAATAGCCCAGTTTTCATTTTTTTAATGTTTTTAAATTCAAAAAAATTTTTTTCGGTATTTGTGAAACCCTACCAAAACAATTTACACTTTTTTTTACAGTTTTTTGGGCTTATCATGTAAGCATTTTGGAAGGGGGGTTAGGGGGTTGACACATTTTTTGATACAATTTGAACGGGGTATTTGACCCCCCTACAAAATTTTTATACAAATTGTACACTTTGATGGCAAAAATGTTCTGGTGTTTATATACTTCTGCCTGTTTAAGGGGGGTTTTTATTCACACCAAACATCTTCGTTTTTTGGGCCAAACCATGTTTGGGTATCTCTGTGAATTTCTTTATGAAATTGGAACCCAAATGGCCGCTTCATTTAATTAATATTATCGGATTGTTTCGATAGCCAATCCATAATAACGCTGTAGTTTATCAATTTTAGCGTCTGTGGGGGTACCGTGATCATCCAATGTTTTTGTCACTTAATTTTTGCGTTTCATTTTTGGGTTTTTAAAACTCGTAGTAGGGTCCCCATCCGTTTTCCCCGACAAAAAGCCAACATTTCCCGTTTTTCAATACCTGTATCTCCATACGGCTGCATCTTCTTTTAAGCCAAATCCGGGTAACCATCTCCCCCAAAAAATTTTGGGGTATCCCCAAACCTCAAACTTTCAGAGCGTTGGAAGATTTCGATGGCTCCGAAAAACCCCTGCCAAAATGATTTGCCCCCACAGTTTCTCATTATGCATTTTTTTTTGGGGCACTTTTCAAAATCTTGGAAAAAATTGGGAAACATCAAGCACTTTGTCGGGGATAAACACTTTTTTTGCAATGACAGCACCTTAAAAAGGAAAGCCCCTGCTTTTTTCCAAGGGACCATCAATAACAACCGGATATCAGAATGTCCGTTTACATATTTGGCTTCTTTTCTGTAATTTTTCATACCCCGAGCCATAAATTTTCTAAGCGTATTTAAACCTTTATTCTTTTTTATTAAATCTTTTGCGATGGGGTTGGTAAATTCATAACTCCACACAAAAAAATTTAACAAAAAGACTTCCTTTTTTTCCCAAAACATCTCATTACAAAATGAAAAAACCCCCGGATTTTCATAATACTTGAAATCTTTTCCATTACATGGGGAAACCCTTTTATATCAGTATTTAGAAATGTTTTGAATCCACAAGTTTTTACAAATTCTGTGACCAAACCTTGAACTTTTCTTTTTAAAAAAAAAATTGAAAAAACTTTATTTTTTCATTCTTTTCATACAACAGAATTTTTATAGTTTCAGACAATAAAATATTAAATTTTAATTAAATTTTAAAATTTTAAATTTTTTTCAAAAAAATTTGCTTTTAATCCATACAGGATTTTTTAAAACCTCTTGGCTGAAGCAGAAAAAATTCAATTTTACTGGATTGATTCACTTAAATAAAATTTTTGAGGGGCAAAAAAACCTTTTTTTTCTTAAAAAATTTTTATTTTTTAAAAAGGAGTGTGTGAATAAAATGTTTAAAAACAAAAAATTTCCCGGAAAATATATTACAAAATTTTTTAAAAAAATTAGTAAAGTAGCCCCCCAGAAAAACTACTTAAATACTTTTCAGCCACAAACGGGACGTTTCAAATAGTAAACAAAACATTTGCTTCACTTCATTTCTTCTACCCAGACGTTTTCCGTTCAAAAATATTTTAAATAATAATGAAAAAAAAAAAAGTGAAAGGGGGCTTTTTTAAAGAAAAAAAAATTTGTTTTTATGAGTGGGCGGGGGCAGGGGGGACTCTGACAGGTGGTAAAAAACATTTTCAAAAAAAAAATTTTTAAAAATACCACACCGCACGTGAAGGATAATTTTTTTCATCATTAGAAGCGTAAAAATTCATATTTTTTTAAAAAAGGGAAAAAATGAAAAAAGAGTTTTTTGGGGCAAATTTCGAACCTACCCCCTTTAAAAAAAATAATTAAATAAAGTGAAATTAAATAAAACCATTTTTCGGTTTTATAACGTAAAAATTTTGATTTTTTAAAACTTTTTTTGTCCGCTTTTTCTGACAGAGAACCGAAATTTTCAGTAGACAAAACAGGAGGAAAAAATAAAGAATTCGCTTAAGAAAGTGACAGAGATTCTATCGATTCGTATTTTTGTTCTTTGGGAATACACAGAGTCGATTATTTACGATCTCCCAAGTCAGCTGCCACTGTACTAGTTAAACAACGGAAATCTTCCAAGTGGTGGTTAGTTTAGTTGACCTAGAACAAAGACAAAAGGGTCAAAGACAAAAGATCACATTCTTGTGGGAATAAATAAAATGCTAAACATCTGCTTCCAAAAAAAGGGGATTGTTTTTCCCCCAAAGGATGCCTTTATGTCTTTTTTAAGAAATTTTTTTCTTTTTGGAAAAAAGAAGATATTTTCTTTTATAAAAAAAAAGGATCTAATTTTTTTGACGGGATCTTTGAATTTTTATTTCATTTTGTTGTTCTTTAAAACCTGAGATGTATTTTTTTGGATGAATGTATTAAGGTATAATAGCAGGATGATACACAGTATAACTTTTTTTTCATTAAGATTCATTACTAAGTTTAAAATTATAATATATTTGATTTTTTAAAATTTTAAGTACCCTTTTATTTTAAACTTTTGGTTTTTTTGAAAGTTTTGTCCTTTTAATTTTTTAATTATTTCTATTGTGTTGTTAATTGTTTTTTCAGTAGAGAAATTTGATACAGTATTAATGATTTTAAATACATTGATCAATATTAAAATATATAATATTTTGTACATCATGACTAACTGTGCTTTGTTTTATTTTTAAAATTATAAGCTTTTGCATTTCCTTTTTTCTTCCGCAATTTTGTTCCCTTTTTTTTTTTGTTTTGCTGTTAGCCTTTTGCAGTTGATCTTCATAATTTTCAAAGGATTAAAGTTTCCAATGACTACAGTGGGCTTCTTGCTATGCAAACTTAATTGATTCAAAATTCAATGTAAAGTAAGCTTATATGCAATTCATATGATTTACAAATAGGAAAAATACAATGATTACTTCTTATTTATGATGCACATCAATCTCTTATATTGTATAAGATATAAATAAAATTAGTATGCTCAGCATCTTTCTTTATAATTCCAGATATAAGTAACCATTTATTTACAGTCACCTCACCATGCAGACTTGAATGAAGTATCTCGCTAATTGCAAAATGTATGCGAATTTGAAAATCTGGAGCAAGAAGTACAAATTTCTTTCGAAAAATATTTGTTTCATACAAATTAACTGTATGTTATAAATAGACAAGCATAAAAAATTGTCATCCAAAATATCCCTCTTGCTTTAAGAAGAATATTTATTCCATTTATATATCAAGAAAGGAATTAAGTGCTAATGGTTTTTAAAACGTCATCATTCTTCTCATTTCATTAAACAAATTTACTAAGGTGATACATGTACAATCACGGTGGTTGATGCTTCTGCTGTATTTCGCGAAAAGAAAAAGAATAGAAAATAACGGTTAACTGAAAAAAAAAACCCACATGACATAGTCATCTAAGTATACAACTGAGAATACAATTATCATAGCTCATTTGATGAAGTGTCAGATGCTATTTTCAATTTAACGCCTAAGCAAATCTTTCCATTTTTAAAATTTTTATTAACCGTTAATGAAAATTAGTAGAGTATATAAAGAATATGGAATGCTTTAATATTGACGAAAATTTTAATGTGCTGATTTGCAGAGGTGAATTGATAATTCATCTAACAACTACTAAGGTAATTTTTAACTATAAGATCACAAGGCCGCGGTAGCGGAGTGGTCAAGGTATCGGATCGTGACGGGCATGTCACGAGTTCGAGCCCAGTACCACTAAAGACCCGCCGTGTAGGGGAACAATGCATTTTAAATCAGTCGAGAGCTCAAAAGTCTTCTCGTTGGTGTGGTAGTTACGAGAGGGCGGTGCCAGCCCCAGGTGTCGCCCCGTGACGACCATGTTTTCAAAATTGGGTCATCCGTCCCAAAACCCCTCGGTGGTTGAACAGTGCGACGTTTATTCCTCCTCAACTATAAAACCCCCGGGGTAATTTTACTAAAAGCAAACAAACAACTAGCCCCCAAACCCTGTTCGCCCCGATCTGATTATTGCTCATACAATGAAAAGAAATGAATTGTAGCTGGATTCTTTTGCAATTTTGGAGTGCTCTAATCTCTTCATCATATTATTTTTGAATAGTCATTAATTAAGGGGTAGCTTTTTTTAAATGCTATAAACGGTATGTTGATTTGTTTTAAATTGAATCACCTCATTGTCCTTTTCTATAAGTTTTTCCCGAATATACAATTCTAAAAAAATATTTCTAGTCTCGGGCGGGGGGGTAAAAATCTAGATACTTATCCTGCAGAAGTGGTCATGGCAATATTTCTCGCCATATTTTTTCGCAAATTTGGGAAATTGGGGTTAATCAGATTGGGACTTAAATCCCGGGGCTTTCCTAAAGCAATATTAAATACTAACTTTTACCTCCTTTAAATTTCCCCAACATAAAAATGATATTCCAAAACACTGTTTTCAGTCAAATCGATTATACGTTTCTTTCTGTGTTTTTTTTTATTTAAAAGGGGTATTTCTTAAAAAATTTCTGTATGTTTTAAAAAACTTTTGGGGTTGTGAATTTGTTTTAAAATTTGAATATAGGGGGGTTTTTTAATTTTTTTTAGGGGAAGGAAGATCTATTTTTTTCTGTTAGAATAGTGTATCTACACATTATTTTAGACTGAGAATAATAAAGTATTCCCTCTAAGATTCTAATCTTTTAAAAAGTTGAAAATAAACCCAAAATTTTGTCAAGACAAAAAGTTTTTTCTTTATTTTTATTGAATAAAACTTCTTTTTTTTTCTTTATCTTTTTCTTATCTTTTTTCTTTTGTTTTTTCGCTACCTAAAAGGGCCCAAGGTTACAATATTTTTTTTAAAAGTTAGAAAAGGGGAAGTGGATCGTTGATCTACTGGAGGTGGGCATTTAAAATGCTCAAAATCTATCATGGCGAGTCTGATAACTCAAAAAAATTCGAATTTTATTTTTTATAAAACTTTTTTAAACCCAATATTTATGTTATTTTTTTAGAAAATATTCAAAATATTTCGTTTTTATGAATACTTTTTTTTAATTATGGCTTTTTTTTTAAAAAAAGCCTCTCAACCAAAAAGGGACTTTTCTTTTAATGTTTTTCTCAATCCCGGGTCTAAAAATTTTTAAAAATTTTTGAAAACATTAAAAGTTTAATTTCTTTCTAGATAAAAATTCATTTAATTTGTTTTAGTAATACTTTTACTAATATACATTTATTACTTTTTTGTCTAATTGCAATGAAGTTTTATAAAAATATTGCTAAAATTTCACGTATAATTGTGATTTTTGTGAAATTTAGGCAATTTATTTTAAATATTGTTATTTATTGGTATTGAGTCCTAAAAACATTTATTTATAAGGTTTATACATACTATTTTGTCAAAAAGTACTCCGAATTTGTTCGTATACCTTAAATACAACATTTTGTTGATTCAAAAAGAGTAACGGAAAATTATATTGGAAGTAAGGACTTAAAAGGGGTTTGGGAAAGGGGTTTGGGGCCCAAAAAATTTTAAAATTTTTTTAAAACCTCCCGGGCCCATCAAAAAATAAAACTTACGTTTTGATCTTTTTAGAAGTATATAACAGTGAAAACAATGAAAAACTTTAAATTGTTAATACTCTATTTACTTTGGAGTATTTCTATAGAATTTTTGCAAACTTTTATGGAAATCACTTTATATTCGATTTTTGGTGAAACTGTATTTTATTCTGAAAGAATATTTAAATAAAATTAAATTAAACTTATTAAATCAAAACAATCTAAAATATAAACAACATGATTTTCCCCCTCGATAAGGCGTGGTAAAATTCTAAAACATTGAACACTACATGGTGATAAAAAAATTAGGCAGCACAGGTTATTTGCATGCGCCAAAATTGTACAAACGGGGGTTTTTAAAAAAAAAAAAATAAAGGGCCGAATCCCAAACTTTCCCAATAGGCCCCCTTTCGAATTGGGTTGAAGGACTTTTTCGGGGAAAACTTTTCCACATACTCCGGTTAAATCCCATAGCCAATTTTGGGGCAAAAAAAACTGGGACATTTTTATAGTGCTTCTCAAAGTTTTTAATATTCGATAATGATTTTTTATCGCACCCCCCCATACATATAACAATGAATTCAATAATACTATTTTCGACGCTAAGACGGGGAAACGCCTTTAACATATTAAGTACCACCAAATATATAAACACCCGCTCAGTCAAAGCTTTAAAATTTTCCCCGGGACGTTTTAAACGTCTTTCCAGTAGATTTTTTCGGCAGTGCGATCCATAAAATTATTCCGAGGGCTTTGGAATGCAATAAGAGGACGAATTAAATTGAGAAGAATTTACTTATTCCAGAATATTTTTGCTAGTTTATTCCCAACTCCCAATACATCTCATACGCGCATCTACTTGGTAAATGGTTGGCATTGGGAAGCGAATCGCTTAACTTTTATCGGCAGTTTTAGGGGATTAATTATAAACCATACTAATTAGAAAGGTGAGTGTTAATTTTTGTATATAATTTTACATATGTCATTCCCAAAGGGTCACTCATAATTATTAAACTTGTTCTTAACTTCGTATTGATAAATTATTTATAAAATACATTGTGTAGCACTGATAAATTTATAAGAGTAATATATCAGTGTAAATGTGTAATTTATTTTTTTTTATGTCAGAAAGTGTTTTGTTTGTTTCTCGCGCCCCCCCGCAGAGTCGTATGCCCCCAAAGGGGGCCTGCCCCACAGTTTGAGAAACGCTGTTATATACTCATATTAACATATATACAAACTGTTACATTAAAATAGTGGTAACTATTGAATTCACATATCAACATATATACAAACTGATAAAAAAAAATAAAAATAGGGGTAACTATTTACAATATAGTAAAGTATGGTAGAATGGCGGCGCCACCTATAAGCAATAAATGAGTGGTGGTGCCACAAATGTTTATGAAATTAGGCCTAAGCCTAAGCATAGTCAACGGCCGTCACATAATAACACAGTTTTGACACTTTTGCCAGTTGACATGTAGTTTGAAACTCCCTAGAATATGGAATAATATTTGACCATTAAAATTATCCGGATCATGATCTTATTAAGACTGAGTCGAGAACGAAACGAAGACTCCACCGAAAGCGAGGTTCTTGTCCCGGGCTCATGCCTTAATGCGTACTTCTCTCTGATTATATATATAATATCAAGTAATATATTAAATTTTTGGAAAATAAATGCTCGCGCGCACACACACACATCTCTTGCTTTACATTAGCCGTAAGTTATAAGAAAATGTTTATTTTCATTTTATACATAATGAAAAAAAAAGATCTTTTATGCGGGAGAAATGGATATTATCGTCGCACTGTTCAGCTGCACGAGGGCTTTGGGCGACGGACCTTGTACTTTTGATTCATGGTCAAGTGACGAGGACAACACCTGTGAGCTGGCGTCCCCTTTTCTTAATTACCACACCAACGGGAAGACGTTTGAGCTCTCGACTGATATAACATGCATCCCCCCCCAGCACTACAGGTCTTCATTGGGATGTGGATCGAGCTCATGACATCCAGCCAGGGGCGCGCCGTTTTTGTTTTCTTTACCACTAAGTTACTGTTACCACAATCTTTTAAGCGATTTAAAATGAATGCTACTTACGTATAATAGTGTAGAACAATTTTTTTTCACTACACCAAAACCATTGCCAAATCAAAAGTCGTCATGAAAAGCTTTTATTATTATCTCAGTCATGCGAAAAGCGATTCTCGTATATGCTACTTCAGTATTAGTTTCTCGAATCAAAATTTCTGGGTTTCAGTTCCACCCTGTTTCTTGTTCATCGTTTTGTAAACCTGTTGGTCAAATTAAATATAGAAGGTCGTTCCCACTTTATGAAAATGATTTTTTGGTTAATTTTCATCTATAAATACCGTATTTTTTGGGGTGATTTGCTTTTATCTGTAGCTATGATTATTCGCAATAGCTCTACTCTGAATTTTTTGTGGAAGTAATTTTTTTCTTTATACTGACATACATTTTACTCCTCTTCAACTGTTTTCCAAAGTCCGTTCAGTGCTCTTGGATGCTGTTTTCGTAAGACTCGAAAGCACACGAATTCATTGGAGAAGCATAAGGAGATTTTACAGGTATTTCATCAAATGATACCTTAACTGTTCCTGATTCTTTCTTTGCGAAATAAGTTGCAGTTTTCTTAGGCGTGTGACTAGAGACTTTGTCCATATGAATCTCTACTTTATCAATGTTCTTTCCGTATAAGGCTGGAATTTCTTCAAAAATTTGTTCTGAAATATTCTGCTGATAGTAGAGTGAATTAATTTTGGCTTTATTGAGATTTTTTTGAATTTTAATTTGTCGTTGTTACAAAATCCTACAACTATCATGAATTCTTTTGGGAACTTCTCTGTATACTGACGAAACCATTTCCTAGGGTTCTTCCGGTCAGTTGAGCAATAGAAAAATAATCTTCAATTACAATCACTTAAATATTCCCATCCCTCATTGAGTGACACCACAAATTTTCATTTTAGCAGCTGGTGTTTTTTATATAATTTTTTTAATTTGTTTTTTCAGCAATATGTTTTTTAAAACAGAGAATTTTAAAAAAAAATATTTTTTTTAAATTTAAAACGTTATGAATGATTTTATTTTTAGAGTACAAATTTAAATTTTATTAATTATCAAATTCAAAAATATTACATTTACTAAAAATTTGAAATGTAAAAGTTTCTACATTAGTACAATGCATGAGCATTGAACTAAACACTCTGGCTTGTAAACATTTGAATTTAATGTATTTACAAGATCTTCTAAGTCGCAATAAACATTCTATTGTTTAAATAGTATTACCTCACTTTCACAAGTGTCTACTTAAAATTCAATCGTACTCCCATTTGAAGACTATTAATATGTTTCCGGGTGAAAAGCGCTCAAAAGGGGAAAAAAATTCCCAAGGGGAAAACAATCGGGGCAAGTGAGGCGTCAAATTTAAATTATTACTAGGCTCCTTAAACTATGAAACCAAGTTAAATTTATTAAATTTTTTTCTTCTTACAATCCATTTGAATATTTCAAATTGAAATCTCCTACCAGTAAACTATTATCTTTATTATATAAATGAACTGGAACAGTAACAAATATATATGGTGCATAGTTAAATTTGTTGTACGATACAGATTAAATCGAATGTGTTGAGTTTAATTGAGAAGACTTTTCAAATTCGTGTTGGTAATGATTAGAATTCCTTTTATTGGGTTTGCAGTTATTTACCTATCAGGGCACTATTTCCTTGGAATAAGGCACAGA
>BMAV01023475.1:0-16918 GCA_019973955.1 Trichonephila inaurata madagascariensis
TTTTGGAATTCTTTATTGAATTCGCAGAAATAGAACTATTTACTTGCCTTGAAATTTTCTATTTATATATACATATATAAATTATAGTTAAATCCGTTTTTCTTTTTATTCACTTTCATTGGCATAGATTCCAAACTTATTGGAAAATGTTTTGCTACTGTATGTCAAATTTTTAAAAAAAAGAAAGAAAAAAAGAAAAGAAAAGAAAACAGAAGGAATAACTTGTTTTAACCTTTAAAAAAAATTCCATTTGCCGACAATAATCTTCCATTAAAAAGTTTTGCTGAATATTTACAAAGTACACTGTAATATTTATCAAAAGAAATATTTGAACTCTTGGTTGAATTTTGAAAAATTGTTAAGAAAGTTTCTGAAAGCAAGCATGTTTAACATTGTATTAGAATCATAATAGAATGATTAGGAATAAAGTACTTATTTATAAGTAGCTGTGTGTGTGTGTGTGTGTGTGTGTGTGTGTGTGTGTGTGTGTGTGTGTGTGTGTGTGTGTGTGTGTGTGTGTGTGTGTGTGTGTGTGTGTGTGTGTGTGTGTGTGTGTGTGTGTGTGTTTTGTGTGTGTGTGTGTGTGTGTGTGTGTGTGTGTGTGTGTGTGTGTGTGTGTGTGTGTGTTAATCATGCTTAAAAATGGTGACACGAAAAAATTATTTTCAGCATAATAATTTAGAACTAGAGGCGAACGATACTGGTCTCAAACAATGAGCATTTAATAACGGCGCAGTATACTAAACAACACGAGGACAAATGAAGTCTCCCTTTATAACTATGAACCATGGTCAAGTGACGAGGACAACGCCCAAGCTGACAACCCCTTCTCCAAACTACCACAGCACGACAACGGGAGGACTTCGAGCCTTGACGGATTTAACGTGCTTTAACCCCTCTACACGATGGATATTTTCAGTGGCACTAGGATTCAAACTCACGACACGCTGGCCGTGAGTCACTGACCACTAGCCTACCACGTCCTCAATTCTGGACGGCAAAGCCAACTTGGATTCAAAATCCAGAAGTCCTGTTATTGTAATACCAGAATCAAAACTAGAAATCGCAAACTCAGAGTGTAACGGGTCTATTCACGTACCTTCTACTAATCCTCTTGGGGAAATACTGTTTCTTTTAAATATCATTCTATTGAAAACTTTCTCCCGAAGAAGAAGACCCGAATTATGCAAATCAAGGCTTATATTTAAGCATTAACTTTCGGAGTCGAAAAAGAGGGAGGTTAGGAGCTAAATTTTCGGAGTTAGTGATTAACGTAAAGTAATGGAAAGTTAGTCGAGAGTGATTCGTAGGTTATTTTCTTAATATTTAAGATTGACGATTTGGTCAATTAGCTGTTTAAATTGGAATTGTGTCGGATTGAAGTAGATTAACTTAGAACGTAATTTCGAATATTTAGAAGGTGTATCGCTAGGACGTTCAAGAGTAAGTGATTCGATTTATAATTAAATGTTCAATTATCTCGTCTACCTTGCTTTTGTTCCCTTATTTATCTACAGGTGAATTTCCTAACTTGGGTTGTTCAGATTTGTTAGGTTGTTGAGACTTGTCAATAAATTGTATTTTTACTATGGCTAATCTTCCTTACTAACTCTCGTACACTGATGGATGGGTTGATTGATTGATTGATTGATTGAATATTAACGTCGCACTGTTCAGCTGCACGAGGGCTTTTGGTGACGGACCACGTAATTTTGAACCATGGTCAAGTGACGACTGATGGATGGGACAGCCCATCCATTACAAGAGCACAAAGCTATTGTCACTATCAGTAGCATATTGTTCTCTTATCTGTTTCTGATTAATACAACAGAAAATAAAAAAAGAAAAGTTAAAGTTTTTTGAAACAAATACAGCTTTAAATTTGGAAATTTAAACAAATTTTTGGACATTGAAATTTATAAAATTGTAGCAAGCAATGAAAAGATTCGAATTGTTATGTAATGTGTTCTAAAAAATATTCACAAGTAATTTATTCATTTTTTTAAAAATTTTTACTGAATTATAGAAACTTTTAAATCAGTAGAAATATAAAAATTACAAGTTCAAAAACATGAATAACAAGAAAATACCATGAAAAAATTCGGAATGAATGAATAAAATCAAAACAAATGCGTAAAAGTTTGTTTTATCTGAAAATGCGTAAAACGGATGCGTATAGTTTTTGTTCTTATAAATACTACATCTCACGCAATATTCCAATCAGCAATCTAGGCGAAAAAAACCGACACTGTAGTTTACTCGTATATTTCATTGAAAAGTTTTGGTCCCTCCCTTGAAAATATTCCTTCTTGATGTGATTTCTAATGATATAACTCATCAAAAAAATACATTAGTTTTCCAGATATTGTAATTTTTGGACAATATTTACATGATATACAAAAATTGCTCGGAAAATATCTGATCAAATAATAAAAAACGCAAAGGGAAGCAAAAATAAAAATTTTAATTTCCATAGAATAATGTCACGTGATTGATTCCTTTCAAATGCAGGGAGTGTCCAGACAATTAACAGGTAGGTCTTTATGGAGGAAACTGTAGTTTGCTCTGGAATTTCTTAATAATTACAGTAGATTTTCTTATAAAAGAAAACAATTAACGCACGCTTTTAAATATACAAGCGCATATTCAAAAATCACACAAATATCGAACATAGCATTTCAAATCCTTTTATTGTTTTTCCTTTAAACCCAATCACAAGGATGGCGAACCAGTGGTACGCTACACAATATTTTGGGCACGCCAGCAATCAAAATGTTTTGTATTTTATTTCAAAATAATAAAGTTCACTATGAAGTATTACAAACAAACTCGACCGGGGGCACACTCATTTGTTATTATCCTGCCTTAGTTACGTCGTGGACTGATACTAAGTTTGTCTACGCATAGCGTACTCAATTTCATTGAAGCTACTGTAGTTTAAAGTTTATTTGTGTTATATTTACGATTTTTAACTGCTGTTTAACATGGCTAGTTCAGAAAAAGAACAAAAAGTGCAAGATAGTGTGACGGGCTCACGCGTCTTTTCTGTAACATAACCTCTTTTTTGAGGGCCCAAAGATTAATGGCAATTTTTTCCCAAACCCCAAACCCAAGGGTGTAAAAATTTGAAATGCAAATAAGATAGCTTTTAAAAGAACGAAGTTTCAAAGCAGTTCAATTTGGGGAAAAAGTTAAGTTTGGAAAACGAAGTGAATTGACGGCCTATCGTAAAGTTCCCAAAGATATCAACCATTACTAAAAGGTGCATACCATTGACCCGCGCTCAGGTGTTTCGTACTGTGATACAACCTTAGCTTGAAATTAGGTAAAGGGCTGATTATTTGATTTGGACTTATAAAAAATATTATCAAAAATTTAAAGTAGGTGGATAATATTTATTTAGATAATTCTAAGTTACGCGATCAGGTTTTTATTGTTGTGTGTTTGATTTATTAGATTCTCACTTATTAAAAATTTTTCAAATTATTAGAGATTTGCTATATTCTTAATAAAATCATATTAAGCGATATGGTACCCAAAAATTATCAAACTATCGATTTTTTTTGGCTTATATGATGCTTTTAATTTTTTTTTTCCGCAAAAATTTTAGGTTTATCTATATTTTTATTCAGTTATTTATCCATTTTGCTGCATGTCATAGACTAAACAAACTGCCCGCCCACTTTTCAGATGTCTGCTGAAAAGAGCTTGATAAAAAGGGAAAAAATTTTTTACCCACGCTGATGAGTGTTTTAATGAAATGTAATTGTTTTGTTTTGATTATATGGGTTATTCTACTGCGTTTTCTTTGAAGTTCTGTCCACAAATTTAACTATATTTTTTTTACTCTGTGTTCTGAAAGTAAAAAAAGTTACTTTTTCGACAAGGAATTTGGTTATTTCTCCAAAAGTTAAAAAGCCTAGGCCTAAAAAAGTACTAAATCTGCCACAACGGCTTTGAAGGGTGGTTTTTGATGCTAAGACAAGTTCAGAAGTTTCTCAAAACACTAACTTGAGGTGTGCAAAACTTGAAGAAAATGCAATATTTTTTCTCTTTGGGAAAAAATATACTGGTATATCCAGATCCCAACATACGTCATTTTGTAAAAATGCATTAACAAATCTTTTTATGTTAAAAATACTTGAAAAAATGCTTTTTTGCAGTAAATTTTGGAAAACCTATGGTTTTGTGAATATATTCAGGCTCTTAAAATTTTGGAAAAAAAATATGAATATTTTGACATGTTGTTTATTATAGTAGTATAGAACTGCGCATGAAATAAACCTAAAATGTGTGTGTAATTTTTTTAAAAAATTTTTAAGTAATTTTTAAAAATATTGCCCTTTTTTGTTTATATATTCATTATACAAGTATATTCTCTTATTTTTGAAAATTTTTTAAAAAAATTTGGGGGCAGTTTAAAAACAAACAATTAACATTACAAAAAAAGTTTGATTTTTGGGAGGAATTTTTTACTGCTATTTAAGAAATAAAACTTTAAACCTTTTTTTCCCCATTTGAATTTTTGTACATTCACTGTTATTAAAAAAACCCTAAGGTTTTTTAAAAATTGAAGTAATGGTTTGAAATTTTTTTTTATACATGTTCTGAAATGTATGTTTTGAAAAACTGTCAAAAATTAGCTCAACATGTTTAGTATTTTTTTCAAAAAAATTTTAAAAATAAAAATTTAAATTTTTTTTTCAAATTTTTGAAATTTTAAATTTTTAAAAAATTAATAAAAATTAAAGAGCAGTAGCAGAAATAAACCCATCACTTTTTATGTGTATATTATAAGGTTTTGGGAAAAAAAATTTTGAAAGAAAAAACATTTTTAAAAAAACCTTGGGGTTTAAAATTTTTAAAAAAAATTTAAAAAACTTTAAATTTTAAAAACATTTGAACAAATTAAATTTTTTGTAGGGAAATTATTATTAAATATTAACCTTTATAAAATACAATTAAAACCAAATATCAAATATTAAAAAAAAAAAAAATTTTAAAGATGGTACCATACCCCTTAAAAATTTTTTTAAAAATGTCTGATCTTTTGAGAATCCACACCTCTAATTTCGCTGAAATCAAAAATATGGTCACCATAGGCAACCTTTCACAATAGAAAATTTTAACAAGAATTTCAAACTTGGTGAATCTAGAAATATTGCATTATTAGTAAAGGCGACGGGGGTTGTGCTTTTTTATGTTCTTGAACGGGGGTACAGAACATCTTGAAAATGGCACTTTGAAACAAATCACAAACCCTCTTATAAAAAAAGTGAACCACAGTAAAATTTTAAATTGTTCAGAAACCATTTGGCAGATGACTCCAATTCAGTATGCATTCTACCAAAAGTAATATCTTACAAACTTAATATAAGTTATTTATATCATTCAATCTGCAACAGCAGATGTCACACGAATGTTACTTTAATTTGAATTACACGTATAACTAAAACATTTACAGCTATAAAGTGAAAAAGGTATTTTTTCGTAGTAAACAATGAGTTTTGAGTTATTAGTATTTAGTTTTATTATTTTTCCACCATCGTAAAAAATTATTTGACGGCACGTCTTCCACATCAAACACTTCTTTAGAAAAATGGCCCTTTGGGATCCAAAAGGGGTTTTTGCCCTATCTATGATATGGGGCCCCCCAGGCAAAGGGGGCCTCAACATGTGAACTACGCCCCCAAAAGAGGGCTCTCAAAAAAAGGGCCCCGAAGGTTTTTGAAAAGGGCCCACTCAGAATTACCGCTAATGAAAAAAACAATCAAAAAATCTTTTTTTAAATTAAACGTTAAACCTGATTACGCGATATATAGACAAGACGATAAACTTGTACTAAATAATTAGTTCTTATTTTTAAGTGAGATACAGCCTCAGAAATCGCTCACAAGAAATCTTTCAAAATATTTGAAGGACTAAGCAACTATAATTCCGGACTCCAATTCAGGAACAAATGATTACAATTCAGGCATAACTGAAGTGGCAATATTCTCCGCATAATCTATTCACTATCTCACTGTCTATATTCTATTTTCTCCTGACCTTCATTTGCGTCATTGAGTTGTTCTGTCTCAAAGTGCCAATTTGGCTGGATAGAAAAAACCCGAGTTAAAGAAGTTAGAGCAAATATCCTTCTAAATCCAGTCAATAAGGTCACTGAATTGTTATTTTTTTTGTAAAAATTTTTTTATGGGTTTTAATACCGGATATTTTTTTACATTATTTAATTATAGCAAAATGCCATAGAGAAACCTTTTATACGTATGTTTATCTGTGGCAATAGTAAAGTATTTAATTTGGTTTACGATATCAGAACACAAAGGATACTATACGTCAAGAAATATATGAAAATTACTGATTACGGTTATTTAACATTTTGCCTAAAATCAAATCTCTTTCATATTTTTTTCTTTGGGAGCGTATCGTAAATTTTTTTCAGTTAAAATATATATTCTTATAAAAAATGAATAAATAATTAAGTAATAGTATATCAAAAAAATTAATACTTCAAAATACCCGAGAAGAAATAAAGTCAATTAATTTAGAAACGTTAATTAATTGTCAAAAAAATATCTAATTTTATTCATAAATTCATTATAAATAAGCATCTTAACTTTATTTTACATATTTTTTGAAAAATAAAAAGTAATGTACTTTGGGGAGATAGAGAGGGCTATTTTGACGGGCTCTTTGCGTTTTTCATAAAAAATCCCCTTTGGGGTTTTTTGGGGCCCAAAAAAGGCAAATTTTTAAAAACAAAAACCAAAGCGAAACGTGAATATGCAAATTAGAAACCTTTTTAAAAAGCAGAAGTTTTAAAGTAAGCGTAACCCTATTGGGGGAAATGATCATGTATCTGAGTTTTAAACGCGTGAACTGAAGGGAAGAGAAGAAAGCCGTCTTTAGTGTGAAGTATCCGTAACAGAACGATCAGTCAAGGTGGATACAATTCCGCGCTGAAAACAAAAGATATTTAACCCCGAGGATTGCGTTAAAAAGAGATTGGTAGGAAATTCTAGTATCCATTAGTAACTGTGATATAAACAGAGATTAGGAATAGACGGAAAGTTAAATATAATTTGGGTTAAAATCCCATTTGGTAATACATTGTGTGTTTTTCACCGATCCGCTAATTATAATATAAATATTTTTATTGTTGTTTAAGTTAAGGCTTAAAAAAATTTTAAGATCCCAAAAGCCTGGTTCTTCATTCACTCCCCCTTTAGTCAAATAACAGGAGGGTATCACCCACGGGCGAACCTCACATACTATTTTTAAATATTCTTTTTGGTTTTAATATAAATATAATATTTTTATAGCTTTAAATTCTTTCTACAATAAAATTTACTATAGATATATAGTAGTTAATTCATTCTTAAATGACATTCATAAAAGGATTATTCGGTCTTTTCGTATATAACACACTCACAAAAAAAAAGTTGAATTTAAATTTTCTCGTTAGAACAGTTAACCCTATTTTTTTTTTATTCCTCTTAACTGAAAATGGTACAGTAAGTAGTTTACATTAGTATCCAGCAAACTGTTTGAAAACTGAATGCTGTATAACAACTTAACTCAAAAAGTACTCATTATATGAATAGAAAACATTTAATTTGTGCAAAAAATAATGATATTTGACTATGTTATTTCTATTTTTTGAATTATAGCTTTGTAAATGCACGCGGAATTTCTTCACTTTTAAAAATACTTTATTTTTATTTCGATTTAAACTCTGCAAACGATAAATTAAATATGAAAGAACATGAAAACCAGCCTGACGCACTTAATATGGAACAATTATTTGAATATAATAGGGAAAAATTGTTGAAAATTTATTTAAAAATAGAATTTGTTCTTCTGTTATGTTCGATAACAACCTCATGTCAAAGTAGAACTTCTAATCAACTTAAAATTGATACAATGTTATAACTTACAACTAAAAGAATTCCATGTTTTCTTCCTCAGAATTAAGTCCAATTTTTTCCCTTTAAATTGTTAAAACTATTTAAAAAAGACTTTTCGCTACTTTATTCAAAAAAGTTTTTCGCCGTTGAGCCAATCAGCGAAAACACCAACGACAGAGTCGTCTTTATTTTCTTAATAAATAAAATTTCTTTCATGAGTTAGCTTTTCTGTTTGAGTTAGAAAGGAAAAATTAAATGTTATTGGTTGACATATAAATTGACTAATTCCAATATAATAATAAATGAGAAATTAAACTTAAAGTTCTTTATGTCGTATAAGAAGAATGACAGAGTTTGAGTATGAAATGCACCATTAATATTATTTCTATTTTTAAAATGAAATGAAATACTTCGCTTCTAATTCATTAAAAGTTTAATGAAATCCAAAATCTGCAGAACTTATCAAAATATTAACGGAAATTAACTATTTTAAATCTATATTAAACTATCTAATTAACTATATTAAAAAGAGAAGAATTGATTAAAATAATTTTAAGTACTAAAAAAAAGGAAAATGTATTAATGAATTTCACATTTTCTAATCATTTTATCAATTTAATTATCTAATAATATATCACATTAATCTCTCTGAATGCTATGTATAATATACTTCATTTCACTGTTTCCAATATATTTTGAAAATAAGCACATCTAAGCACTTTGAATATGCTTATTAAACTTGATAAAATATTTATGCTTTGAAAATGCTTAATTTATAATGATAAGACTTTCTAATACGTAAGCAAATAAGTTAAGGTATCCGACTACGTTCGGAACTGTTGTTTTGCAAAAGCGTATAAATGGGTAATTTTTATGATATTTAGTGTCACTTAGATTAGAATATATCTATAAAATTGTTTTAAGAATATTATTACAGTAAAAAATTATTTAGATGCAATATTTTGACAAAAAATGAACATAGAATGACCCATTTTCAAAATATTCTCCTTTTGTAAAAAATGCTTCTATTATAATAATATTTTGCCTCTATATAGCTCAGATCTTTGTGCAGAGTCTGAGCTAGGATTTTTGAAATATATAACTTAGAGTGGATTTATTTATATTTTAATACAAAGTGGAGAAATTTAAAGAAAAAAAATACCGATAATTATTTCAGTTGGTAAAAACTCTGTGAAAATAATATAAATTTTTCAAAAATCCTAGTTCAGGCCCTCTGGAGAAATATTTGTTTTATATATACACACACACACAAAATATTATTATTATAGAAACATTTTTCATGGAAGGAGAATGTTTTGAAAATAGGTAATTCTAAGCTCATATTTTGCCCAAATATATTGCATTTAAATCAATTTTTATTCTTATTATATTCTTAAAACAATTTTATACATATATTATAATCCAAATGACACTAAATATCACGAAAATTATTCATGTATACCCTTTTTTTTTCAAATCACGGTTCCAAACGTAGTCGGATATCTTAACTTCCTAGTAAATAAAAAGAAAATTAAAATAAATTTTTTGTACAATTATTATTTTAAAAGTTGTTATACGATACGTTTGAAAGATAAAAAAAAATATTTATTATATCACTTACCAGGTAAAATTAATGTTTTCTCACCTCATTCGGACATTTTTTTTTTCTAAAAAAAAGAAGTATCTTTTTTATTTATTTCAATGAATAATTTGTACACTTTTAAAAGAAGGAAAATTTTAGATATTTTAGTATTTTTTTTAAATTTAATGCGTTGGATAAAATTAAATCTTTAAAAAAATTATTCTATTAAATTTGCACTCAGATAAAAATCATTTAACAGCTACTCTCATCATTACTCAGGTTACTCAATGAAACATCTTACTTATAATTTTACTTGTCTCTTGTTCTTTTTTTTGTTTGTTTGTTTGTTTGTTTGTTTGTTTATTAAATTAACAAAAAATTTTAATAAATTTTTTTCCCTCCATTTGTGCATAAAAAAACAGAAACATACTTATAATTTAGTTTGAATTGATTTTGTGTTGTTTTACACATGAGTACTTCCAATTAAATTTTTTAGTGATCCCACTCACATAGAATGTTTATTATATATGTTATCGTTAAAGCTCGAAAGCCATTAATATGCAGATTACCTAGCTAGTGTATGTTTGAAAGTAGATTAGATCAGATTAGCGAGGTAATTTGAGAAATTAAACACTTTTTCACACTTTCATGGATCACTCTTGTTAATATGTAAATTTTCTAGGTAATCTGTGTGTGTGTGTGTGTTGTGTGTGTGTGTGTGTGTGTGTGTGTGTGTGTGTGTGTGTGTGTGTGTGTGTGTGTGTGTGTGTGTGTGTGTGTGTGTGTGTGTGTGTGTGTGTGTGTGTGTGTGTGTGTGTGTGTGTGTGTGTGTGTGTGTGTGTGTGTGTGTGTGTGTGTGTGTGTGTGTGTGTGTGTGTGTGTGTGTGTGTGTGTGTGTGTGTGTGTGTGTGTGTGTGTGTGTGTGTGTGTGTGTGTGTGTGTGTTGTGTTTTTTAAAAAAAAAATCTCAATCTTACATCATTAAATTTTTTTCAAATCAAAAAAAGTCTTTACGGGAAAATCTTTAAAATTCTAAAATTTCCCCGGGGGAAAAACCATAAAATTAAGATCCCCGGGTTAAAAAAAAGTTTTTTTGGAATTTCCCCCTTAAATCCGTGCGTTGGAAATTTGGGAAATTTGACTAACCAGGGAAACTGGAAACCTGGCCTTTTTGTTTTCTTGCAAACTTTTTTAAAACTGCAGCATCCTTTCCTTATTGCAGGAAATTTCAAAAATTTTTAAATCTTTTATTTTCCCAAATCACGCCCTCTCCCCCAATTAGAATGTATTAAAATCTATACACACATATGTATGTTTATGTATGTATATCTCCATGTGAGTGTATTTTTACTGAGCAAGCGATACATCAAGTAACTCAAAACTTCAAATTTGATTATAACAACATTGAAAAATTAAGTTTTATAAGAATAAATTTCTGGGCCTAAAACGTTTTATAAGTTATTTTAACAATAAAAGCTCCCAAAATTTTGGGGCTTATTTAAAATTTGTGTCTTTTTTTTAAAAAAAGTTTTTAAAAAATTGGATTGAACATTTTAGAATTTAAATTTAAGGAAAAAATAATATTTTGCCGTGATTTGTTTTTTTTTTTGTTTTTTTTTCAATCCCTTAATTATCTTTTAAAAACTATAAAAATAAATTGGCCTTTTTTGGCTGCCTTTAAAAATTGAAATCTTTATCTATTAAAAAGTTGTTTTTTCCCCCTTTTGAATCGATAATGTTAAAATAATAATTAGATGAAACTTAAATTTCCCTTTTTGCCGTCTCCCCTCTTCCCCTATATCATCTCTGAAAAAGACAGAAAAAGAACGATAGCACTGTTTTGGGCTTTTTACCAATAGGTTATGTTTTTTTCCTTTCCCTAGTGAAAAAATTTGGGCCCCAAAATCTCATTTTATCTTCTTAAGTCGCCTGTAAAATGTTTTCTTAGCCGGGCTATAAAAAACCTGAAAAGGGGAAGCCCAGTGTTTTTTGGCAAAACCTTTTCCCATCTTAAAAAAAAATCGATACAACAATAAATCACAAAGTTGAATTTTTTTTTTTTTTTTTGGGTAAAATATCAAAAAACGATTAAAAAGGGATAAATTTTTTGATTTTTAAAAACTTTCTCCACAAAAAAAAAAATCAATTTATTTTATTTGGGAATAAAGCTTTTTTTATCCTAGTTACTTCTTTTACTTTTGATTTCCGCTCTTTTTTTTTTTAAATTAAAAAAGGGAATTTTTTAAAATGTTCTATAGATCTTCGCATAAAAAGAAAAATTTGATAATAAAGCTTTCAGGCAATACAGTGGAAAAAATAACCGTATTATATCAACATGAAAATAATTTTTGGGGTCATTGTATAAAAAAAAAAAACATTCGGGAAAAAAATAGATGAATACGAAAGTAAATTTACCCCTTTAAGAAATAATTTTGATAGTTAAAAAATAAATGCCGTTTTTTTTGTAAAAATTTCTTCTATCTGATGGCTATAATTCTTGACAATAGCTCTTGCTTAAATTTTTTCATGAACGTAAACTTTTGCAAATTCTTTTTGGGATACCCCCCCTTGGGTTTCTTTGATTGTCACCCGTGGGGCCTGAGGTATGGGGTTTGCAAAAGGAATAGCTTTTTTAATTTTTAAATATCCCAAAAAAATGGAACTTAAATTCAACAATTTAAAATAATAAAAGCGAAATCTATAATGAACAAACACAGTAATGGTTAAAACCAATCGCGTAATTTTTCTCCATATAAAAAAATTTAAAATCCCCCCCCGCAAAATAATATTACAAGTCTAATATCAAAAAATAACCCTACCTTAACCCAATTTTTTTTTTAAATCTTAGAAGAAACGCCTGGGCACGCGTGCAAATGGAAATGCCCTTGACCTAAGGGTTTGATCTTCAAGGTAATACTTGGCTGTCAATTCACGCTTGTATCTCTTTTCCCAAAAAGCATTCCCCAAATTGCCATATCACTTATTGAAACTTCTTTTTTTTAAAAAGGCTATCTTTTTGCATTTTTTTTTCCATTTCGTTTCGGGTTTTGGGGAAAAAAGAGTTGCCATTAATCTTGGCCCCAAAAAAACCGAGGGTCTTTTAAAAAAGACGCGTGGGCGTCACCTGTCATGAAAATTAAAAATTTTCCTCTTGAACCTTTTTCCAAAAAGTCCTTTCCCGTGTTCGGGGGTCCCGTTTTTCTATAGATCTTTTTTAAAAAAACCGAAACCCCTTTCTTTTGAAAAAAGCGTATTGGGTTTTACATGCATTTCAACAAATAGGATCCCATTTTATTTCTGTTTTAGTTTTTTTTTTAAATAAGCCCGGGAGACCTTTGAATTCGAGGGGGTTTGTCCTTTTGAAACTCAACTTTGTCTAAAGTTCTTTCCATATAAAATTAAAATTTCCTTTTTTTCAAAAAATTTGGGTTTAAAAATAAAATTTAAAAAACCGGGTTTTAAATTTTTACTTTACTTGGGGTCATTTTTTATTTTTAATTTTTCGCTGTTAAAAAAACCCTGCCCCTTATTCTGAATCCCCCTTGGGGGGGTGGTCTCCCAAACCCCGGCCCCCTGGATCAAATGGGACTAGCCAGCCAAAGGGAAAAAATCAAATTCACCATTTTGTTTCCCGTGGGGGTTTTTTCCGGGTTTTTGTTTAAAATTTCCCAAAACGTTTTATATTGTTTTATATTCCATGTTAAATTTCCCTATTTTATTTTTAGGTTTTAAAAATGTATTTTTTTGTTCTGAAGGCATATTTAAATGTAAAAATTAAAATTAAAATTTTTAAGTCAAAAAAAAATCTAAAATAAAACAATCAATGTCCCACCCTCATTGGGACGCGGGAAAAATCAAATTTTTGACCGGTTCCGGGGGATGAAAAAGGGAAAGGGGGAAATTTCTTAAAGGGGGGAAATTTACTGGCACGGGAAGCCTTTGTAGTTGAGCAAAATAAATTTTTTTTTTACTACAGTCCTAAATATCCTCCTTTCCCCCATCAGGTATTTATCACAAAATTTTCCCTTTTCAAATTGGGGTGCTTTTTTAAATTTTCCCCAATTTGGTTTTTTTTCAACCCAAAAGTTTTAAAAAAGGAGATGAACTTTTAAAGGGTTTTTTATCTGTTTTAAATTTAAAACTTTAATGAATTTTAAAAGGGCCCCCTTTATGTGACGTCATAGTACATGATAATTAACCCAAAGTTTTGGCCCTAAATTTTAAAATCTATTTCGACGTATGTACGGAAAAACCTTTTTTGTTTTCCCGCCCAATTGGGTTTACACGCTGGGTGTTTTAATTTTTGTTTTGGCTTTCTCTTAAAAAGTACATATGTTTACAAAATGCATTTTTTTTAAAAGTATAAACCAAAAAAACCCATTTTTTTTTTAAATTAAAAAAAAAAACTTTTTTTAGGTTTTTTTTTTTTAAAATTTTAAACTTTTTTAAAAAGAGAAAACAAAAGGGGAAAAATTTTATCTGGTTTTACAAATGAACAAAGGGTAAATTAAAATTGAAATCCGGTAAAACAAAAGGTTTTCATTTTTTTAAAAAACAAAAAAAACTAATTTTTTGGTTTCTTTGTAAAACTTTTAAAATTTAAAAATTTTAAAAGGAAAGAATTTTTAAAAGTTGGAAAAAAATTTTTTTTAAATTTTAAAAATTAAAAAAAAAATGTTTTTTTAAAAAAAAATGAAAATTTTAAACTCCTTTAACTAAAATTTTCCCTTTGGGTCACAAATTTTATATATTTGTTTTTTTTTATCTTGGTGGAATTTCCCAAACGTTAATAAAACCCCTTTTTAAAACGTTTAATTTGGGGTGAAATTTTTATCATTTTTTTTTTTGGAGGCTACCTTTTAATTTTAATTAATAAAATTAACTTTTTAAAAAATAATTTTTAAAAAAAACAAAAACAGGCCCGGTGGTATCATTTTTGACGACTTGGGGACCCTTTTTGGTAAAACGGAAAAAATTTTTTCCCCACGTGAAAGTATTCCCCGTTAAAAAGTAATTTATATAAACGGGTTTTTTTGGGACAACGTCTTTTAAAGATAATCAATAAAAAAACCAAACCCACCAAAAGTTTATTTTTAATTTTTAAAATTTTATTTAAATTTTAACTATTTAATAAAAACAAAATAAAAAATTTTTTTTTTTTTGGTCAAAATGGAATTGATTCAAAAAAAAAATTTTATTTTTGGTTAAAAAAAGTTTCTCTGCCAAAAAGGGAAAAAACCCCCGGGAACACCGGAAGCGTGAAAGTTAAAAAGGAAAAAAATGGAAAAGGGTTTTTTAAAAAATGTGATATACGTCCCTGAGGTTTTTGTTTTTGGCTTTTGAATGGTGGCTTTCCCATCGGTTTACGTCCGGTTGGCCCCCTTTGTTTAATGTTTGGAATTCGGCACGTGGTTTTATCCTTTTGACATCATTAATTTAACCCTTTCAGTTTCAAAGGAAAGTTCCCGGTTTTTAGGGATGAATCTTTTTCGGGATTTTTTTTGAAAGGGGTAATAAATTTGTTTTTCTTTTAACGATTTTTGGGGTGGGCTTTGGGATTAAACCCTTTTATTTTCTTCTGAAAGGCCCCTTCTTACGGAGTTTTTTCATGATGTTATATGGGTAAAAGGTTTGTTTGTTTTTTGGATGTCTTTTAAAAAATTTGTTTTGTTTTAAAAAAATTTGGGGGGGGGCACCCGAGTCCCAAAAATTTTAAAGTTTGAAAACGCCTTTTTTTTTAAAAATTCTTTAAAGGCCAAAAGAACTGAGATTTTAAAAAAATTTAAAAAATTTTTAAAAAATTTTCAAATCCCTTAAATTTCCCCACATAAAATAATTTTTTTTTTTTCCATTTCCCCCTTTATATATTTTTTTATTTTTAAATTTGGGGAATTTTTAAACAAAAAATTTAATTTAAAAAACCTGGGGCTTTAAAAAATTTGTTAGGAGAAAAACAAAAATTTTAATTTTAAATTAAAAAAATTAAAAAACTTTTTTTACAAATTTTTACAACCCGTTGGATAATTTTACGGGGAACCCTTTTTGGGGACTTGTTCTAAATTGAAAAAAGGGTTTTTTTCCCGTTTTAAACATTCCCGTTTCAAATTTTTCGAATTTTTGGTGAAAAAGCCAATGATAATGAATAAAAATTTGGGGCCACTTGGGTTGATTCCCGTTTTATATCAATTTTTTTAAATTTAACTATTAAAATAAAAATGCTAAAATAAAAGGTTACTGGGAAAATTTACTTTAAATTTTTTTTTTATTCTTGTTTTTTTATTTTTGCCCTTTGCTCCTTTTTTTAGTTCCCTAAAATTTAAGTTGGTGGCGTGGGGGCGCATGTTTTAAAATTTTGGGGAAAAAGAAAATAAAACTTCACTGGAAAAAGTTGGCATGAAATCTTTACTTAAAAAAACAACACGCGCCTAAAAGTTTTCAATTCAAAACTAAGCCACACGAGCACGATTTCCGACTAGAGTCGACAAAAATCGAGTAGCGTAGCGCACCCGATTAAATTTACTCTTCAGCAAAACGCGCCGAATGAAGTTATCACTTCAAAAATTACACACTTCATCCCTAGCATGCATTCAAATGCAAATTGAACCAGTTAAGTGTGATTGAAGAGTATACTCGTCATGGAGAAGTTTCCAGATTTTCTGTATTGACATGTATACTCGTCATGCGTAAAAAGTAGTGACCATTGGCTATTTAAATTGTAACTTTTGAGAAAAATAAAACATTTTCTCAAATTTCAAGATGCTTAGAATATTTCGAGACCAGTTTGAAGTAAAACAAATGTGTGTGTGTGAAACAAGTAATATAAAAAAAATTTAGTCAATTCCTACTTAGATTAACAAAGAAAAATTTAATATTTTAGCTACTTTTTATTAAACAGTTACGATTGTCATCCAAAACAATTGTGTATATAAAATTTCAGTTCAACTGAATGCTTTAAAACTTAAGAAAAAAAATCTTTTTAAGTTTTGACCCAAGTCGCCAAAAATGATGCCAACGTGACTGTATTTGTAATTCTTTGAATAATTAGTTTTAATTAATTCATTTTTATTAATTATAATTAAATTACTGTATTGTCACCCAAAATAATCATGTATATAAAATTTCAGCTCAATGGAGCGCTTTAAAGTGTATTTTATGAACGATTGAAAATTCCAAGAAGATAAATAAATAAATAAACAAATCTATAGAGGGTGTGAGTTAATAGTAAGAATTGAAAAATATGTAAAAAAAATTAAGATAACTTATGTGTCCCCATATGCATCGGCTGAAACAGCGTATAGGTTCGCATAACGAATTTTTTATTGCGATGATGTGTTTTAAGATATCCCGGGACAAAGGGGAAAAATCCAAAGTTGATTTAATATAGGGTTCCCTTTAGGTATGGTCACCATGGCAAAAGCATGCGCCAA
>BMAV01023476.1:0-47134 GCA_019973955.1 Trichonephila inaurata madagascariensis
CATGCGGCATGTAGAGACATATTGTTCAACGTATTTTCTTATGAAAGGGGAAATAACAAACTCCCTTATTTTATGGTACGTTTGTAAAAGCCTTCCAAAGGGGGTTTCTTTGATTATCGGGGGGAGCAGGGGTAGGGTTTACAAAGGAATAGAATTTTTTTTAATTGACAAAAAAGCTTTAAAATGAAAATTCTATAAAAAAACCCCAAAATTTAAAATTTCCAACCGCCGGAACTATCAATATTTAATCCCCAATCCCTTCTTTTTAAATTATTAATTTCCCAAATAACCCTCCTTTCCAATTTTAGTTTCAATCTTTGAAGAAGGTTTGGGGGCGCGCGTCGGTATTCACCTAGCCCTAAGGGAATTTTTAAGGTAAAAAATTGGCTGTCGATTCACGCTTGTATCTCTTTCACACAAAACATTCCCCCAAAATTGCCATTCAACTTCTGAAATTTTGTTTTTAAAAGCTATTTTTTTTATTTCCCTTTCACATTTCGCTTCTTCGGTTTTTGGTTGGAAAAAAATTGCCATTAACTGGCCCCCCAAAAAACCCCAGAGGTCATGAAAAAGCGCGTAGCCCGTCACACGTTTTAAAGCATCCTAAATGACCTGTATGGGCATGTGGGAAATTTCATTTTTTCACCTTCTAAAGGACTAGGAATGTATATTTATTTCACCAATGAGTTGCTATTTCGCATAAAACAAAAACCCCCTCTTTTAAACCCGAAAACCCAAAACCGCTCATATTGCCCATAACGGTATATTCTGGGTTTTTCCAGAAATCGAAATATATGACCTATTGGGGTCCTTTCGTCCTCAAAATTCCCGGGGGAAAAAAGTTCGAATCCTGATTATTGCACAAAACTTGTTGTCCTACTATATTTTTCACCGGTTTCCCTTTGATAAAACATCAGCCACCTCATTGTGATTGGCGGTGTTTCCCCGTCTTTTTAAAATTTCCCTGTTTCAGAGCAACCTTATCATCCTACAAGACAAATTTTACCATTTGTTAAACGTGTCAATCAGCATGATCAATTTTAACTTTACTGGCAGTGAACCCAAATAGCTGAATTTATTTAGGCCCAAACTCTGCAAAAACTCTTTTCCGTTACTGTGTAATTTCTCTCCGTACTACTAAGCGTGCGGAAGGCATATACCACTGGTCTCTGTTCCTGATTAAGAGCCGCGCCTATGACCATTGAACTGGAATCCGTAAATAACTCAAATGACTTTTTGAAATTTGGCAATTTTAAAACATGCGCTTCCGTTATCGCCGATTTGACTGCGTCAAAGGCCTTCTGCACCTCTACTGACCAAAATTACTTTTAAAACTTTTTCTTGAGGTTATAAAGGGGCTAGCATAGATCAACATATTTCTTAATAAACTTCGAATACCACTGGGGCATTCCTAGGAATTTGGATCCCTCTTTAGAATTCTTCGGGGTCCTTATCTCTACTATAGCTTTAACCTTTGTCTTGTTCATTGTAATTCCATCCTTACTAATTACCATACCTAAATATTTCAATTTATCACAACCAAATTTGCACTTCTCCTTATTTAATGTTAATCCTGCTTCCTGCAATAATCTAAAAAACTTCTCTTAAAGTTCGACATGGTGAGTGAACGATGGAGACGATATAATAACGTCATCCATGTAAACACTCACAAAACTCCCTATCATCGGTTTCAAAATAATATCTATCGCCTTCTGAAAATTGGGAGCCGCCCCTGACAGCCCGAATTTCATACGCTTGAATGCAAACGTACCATTCTTAGTGACAAATGCTGTCTTAACTATATCACTGGGGCTTACCGCAAGCTGAAAGTACTCAGATCTAAGGTCGAGGGACGACATGATTGTCGTGTGGGGGATATTCGTTATTAAATCATCTATTAACGGCAAGGGACATCTGGGGTATTTCGTAATGGCATTCAGCTTTCTATAATCCACAGCGAATCGATACGCTTCTGGATTATCAGGCGGTAACCCATTACTTTTTCTGCGTAACACAACCGGCGACGCGTACGGAGATTGAATCGGTGTTATGGTCCACTCTTTCAACATTTTCTCAACATGGTAGTCCAAAATACTTTGCTTCACCCTGTCATATCGATATGGCCTAGAAACAACTGGTGTCTTATCCCCCGTGCCAATCTCATGATACAAAACATGCGTGAGCCCCGGTTTGTCTGAGAACAATCCTTTAAAATTATTAAATAAATCCCACAACTTATGTTTTTGACTTTCTTCCAACCCTGTCTTAGTAACATCTATTTCCATATTTCTTTCCTCAATCTTTGTAACAACTTTTTCAATCTGCGAATCCGGAATCGCCAACGCATTCCGATCAAAATCCAAAACAATCTTCGATCCACTAATGAAGTCAACACCGAGAATACATGGGTATACTAAACTGCCAACACGTGAAATATTCAAGGTTTCACAAATTCTCTGATCCGCACATTCAAATCAATTATTCCGACATTCCGACATTTAGCTCCCTGTGCCGTGATCACCTGATCACGTGATCTCTTCACTTGCTTATAAAAAAAATACTTTTTATATATATCTTCTGATATAAATGATTTCTCCGCGCCTGTATCCCATGAAGCTTTTACAAGTTTCATTTAACAAAATAGGAACATATGGAAGTTCCACCGGAGACATGCATATAGCAGATAATTTAATCGGTACATCCTTTGCCGATTGCGACTGATCATTTTGAGCATCTCGAACCCTCAAAACATTTAATCGACCCCTTTACCTTTGATCACCTATACTAAAATTTTTACTCGAACCCCTATTTCTGCGGTCACCTCGACTAAAAATTTCACTTTGACTTCTATTCCCAGACTGGTATCCTCTATCATTAAATCTTCGATCATCCCTATTAAATCCATTCCTGCTTACGAACCCCTGATTTCTTTGACGACCAGTCTCGTAATTACCCCTATAATCATTTTTGCCATTACGCGGTCTATGTAAAACTTCCGAATTTCTCCAATTCCTCCGTCTATCCTCATCATTAGACATCCTACGCTCAGTCCAACCTCGTCGTCCAACATTATCACTATTCCTCGAACCCTGCATTTTCTTGCACGAATATCTTTCCTCAAAGTTCGCTAATATCTCCAATAGCTGAGCCGTGGATTTCGGGTTTCGGACTTCAACATAATCTTGGACCTTTGGTTCGAGTCGAACAAAAATGTGATTCACCAACGCTTCCTGTGGCATACTAAGTCCAAGTTTCTTATGAACCTTCAACAGATCATAATTAAAATCTGTCGGTTCCTGATCCCTGCTCTGTTGCAACGAGTAAGACCGGATTTCCAAACCCTTTCTATTACGGACCATGGGGAAGGTTTTTGTCAGAGCCGCATTCAATTTCGCAAAGTCCGCGGCTGTTTTCTGCACTAACTGAGATCCGAATATTTTATACCAATCTCCCAAAGAGATGACCTTTCAAATACGTACATGCTAAATCCCTGGGTATCTCAAGAAACTTAATCTGATTTTCAATCCCCTCTATAAAATCTTCAACATTCTCAGACCCAGAAAAGTACATTTCAGGCAAAACTCCTAACCCTGCTGCGCCTCCTACCTCGGGGTTGGGGAAATTAAATCTGGTTGGGCGCCATAGTAAAGCATTAGACCGTGAGGGTTGCCCTACTTCTACGTTTTCCTCGGGATCTAGAGGTGTGGGAGTAAATGAAGAACCAGGCGTTGCCATAATCTTAATATCTCTTTATTAAGATCTTAACTTAAACAATATACAATAAGGATATTAATATTCTAACTTAGCGATTCTGAGGTGAAGAGACACACAATACGTACTACCAAATGTACGTTCGAAAATGCACTGATTCACTACACATATTTTAAAAATTAAATATCCACACACATTAAATGGCTAGGACTAAGATAAAAGGGAATTTTATTAGAGGGTTCCTCTATACGCTCTTGCTCTTAAACTTTTACACATACACTGCACTAAAACCCCATAGCGTCCTCTCGCAACAAATATTCACTTGTTGTTGTGGGCATCACAAAAAATTATTTGTTCCCCCGAACATCCACCCCCGGGGTTGAATGACACTTTCAACAATTTTCAAATAAACACAATAACACAAAACCAATGATACACACAATACAAGCCAATAATACACAATACAGAAAACACTAATATACAACACAGAAAACACTAATACTCAAAAAAAAGTAATATTGTTCAATACACGAAAGGTAAGGACTGAAAACACAAAAAACTGAATTGAAAAATACAAAATTTTGAAATTTTCCCATACATTATTCACTTAAAAAGGTTTAAAAATAACAAAAACAAAGTTTAGTTATTAGACGTTTAAAAATTCCATTTTTAGTTTTCACTAACACTACTTTTAATTTTATTTTTTTACCATGATACATTTCCCAAGAATTCTACCAAGAGGCCAATTACACACACATTACATCTTCTTTTTCAGAATTACCCTACTTTATTTTACATTATTCTTTTCAAAAAAACCATTTTTTTCCCTGATTCTGAAGTGTACCAAAAAAAATTATTTGACCAACTTTTCCCCAAATCTGTTGCACAATTTTTGTTTTTTTTTGCCACATTTTTAACCTGTTATCGGACACTTTAGTTAAACTTGGCTCTGCAATGGGTAATGGGAAAAACCAATTGGGGAAATGACCAGGATTCAAAGCGTCAAAATCGTCAGGGTCACAAAAAAAGGGGTAGGGGGGACGTGAGTTGAGAACCCCTCAATTTGTTAAGAGGGGAAAAAAATTCTTCGTAAGTAAATCTTAAAAAAACCCATTTCCACGCCGGGAGGTGATATTTGAGGCTTTCACCCAGCCCCCACACAGGCCTCCATGTTTTGGGAGCCTTGGGGGAATAAAACTCCACTCAACACGTTATTTCACACAAAAATTTTAAAATAAATTACTATCACAATTACCATAATTTTTTAAGTTTTTTTAACTCTAATTGTGTGCCAAAAAAAATTGGTAGCGTTGTTGAAAATATATGCCTGTTTTTCCCTTTGGGTTCAATAAAAAATCGCTTTAAAGCTGCAAAAAAAAAGCCTCACTAGATAAATCAGTAACTATTTCGAGGTGAACCCCCTTTTTGTCAAAATACACAAAAAAAATGCACACATAGATTTTTATTTTAAAACCCCCTTTTTTTTGATTAGATTTTTTAACCAAAAAAATGTCCAAAAAATCTATTTCCCCATTTTGTTTAAAAGGGAAAAACCCGGGAGAAATTCCTCTCGGCTGGCAATTGCCCCAAATTTTTTTGGAACAAGTAACGGGTTTTGACTTAAAACACGATAAAAAAAAAACACATAAGTAAATACAAAAAAAAAGGAATCTACAAAAAAAGATCACTAAGGGTTATTTTAAAAAATGTTGAATAAAAAGGGAAAAAATATTTTTTTTACATAAAAAAGAAATGCACATAGGAAAATTCTCCAAATCTAATTAGGTAGTAGTTTAGGAAGATACTTAACTTTTTCCTCACTCTTTAAAATGAATGTATACACAAGCGAAAAAACCCAAAAAATTATTTTTTCCCATAAAATATCAAATTTTTTACAAAAAATTTACTGAATTAATTCTAAGAGTACATATATAAACACTAAATACGTATAAAAATTTCCCATTAAAAGGATTTTGAAATTTAAAAAAACCCCATTTAAAATAAAATGTTAAGGTCAACATATATGCATACACAACGTTAATAAAAAATATAATAATAAGGATACATTCTATGTATTTTTCCCAAGTCCAATGCACAAAGATTAATCACTTTTTTCTCCTGACCCCCCAAGAGTGTTCGCTTGAGGGGTAAAAATTTCCATTTCCGCCCCTGTTTTAATTGGTGGTGCAGAAAAGGGGCATTCAGCGTTGTTTCATTTTTAGTTCTCCACGAATTTTTAAGAGCCCCGGTCATTTTTGAGAACGGATAGTTTTACCTTTAAAAGTTTCACCAGGGGGGTCCACCAAAGGGGGAAAGGGGGTTTTCTTTTGCCTTTTCCCTTCTTCATCTTTCCGTCCCACAACGGGGGGGTCAGGTTTTTTCCCCTCATACCACAAATCCCCCTTTAAAAAGGGAAATTTTGGTTTGCCCAAGTTTAAAACACTATTTTTTTTTTTGGAGAGTAAATGTCACCATTCAATTTTTAAGTCAACCTTTTTGCTTTTTAAAAGTTATGGCGCCTGAGGTTTTTCTTTACCTCCCCAAACTTAATTTTTTAGCCAATGATGTTGCACAAATATAACTTTTTTTTTGGATGCTTTTAAATTCGGGCTAAAACACACTTTCTGTTTTACTTCTTCAATTTCATCATCATCTGTTATTTCCCCTTTTTACTGGACCACTGGATTAATATCTTTTTTTTAGCTGTCTTTTTTATCACATCGACTGATGTTTTTTCCCACACATCTCATTGGAGAAAATTAAAAAAAGTATTCTGGGAAAACCCCTTTTCTTCCGTAACAGTGAAAAAGGTTGCCACAGCACGGGACCCAAACTAAACATTTTGGCTCGTTCGTTTTCCAAGAGGAAGAACTTTCTGGGTTTGAGGTAACCCATGTCCCCATCTTTTTTCCAACCCATTTCGTTTTTCAACCCCTTTTCTTTCTGCATGCACTAGCATCAAACACTATTTGCTTTTTCCCTGTTGTGAGAGATTCGTTTTTATTATCACTTGGGAGGAAAATAAAGAACTGGGCCCTTAAGTTGGAAAAGGATTTTTACCTTAATTTTTCCCCCTCATTTTAAAATTCCTAAAAACCTTACAATACCTAAAAACAACACCTTATAAATTTTTGCAATTTTCTCATAGGATTAGAGTCGTTTTTTTTCTCAAAAATTAAAATTATCACCACCCTCATCACTATTTTTTTCCTCGAGAGTTCAAAATTTATATCTATCTTTTTAAAAAGTCCCTTTTAAAACTTTTCCCAACCCAATCCCCCCATTTTTCCCCCCCGTTTTTTGGACACCAATCGTTTTTTAAATCCCAAAAAAGGACTTTAAATGGGGTTTTTAAAAATTTAAACACTTAATTAATCCACAAAAGAATCTTACCATCCCCCACCCCATCTCCCCACATTTCCCAACTACATATCCAAACACAGTATTTGTAAAAGTAGTCGAGAATTCCACAATATATTTGGCCTGGTCTCAGTAATTGTAAAATATTTCCGCACCTAACAACACATCAATTTTACCAGGGAAAATTAAATTTATAATCCTAGTTTAATTTCAATTTTGGGTTTTTTTAATGAAACATTTATTGTTTGGACGGAGTTAAATTGTATTTTTTTAAACCAAAAATTTGGCCCCCTTTTTAGATTTCCAAATCATCATTTCAAAGGAGGTCGTAATACTCTCATTTATTCTCATTGTTGACCCATTTAAAAAACATCCCAAAAAATTAATTTTCTCATTTTTTTAAATTTTAATCTAAACCGGGGAAAAAACTTTGTAATAAAAATTTATTTGACCCCACCCGGGGCTAAAAATCCATTTTATACTTGGTGCGGCAAACCCAAACACCCCCAAGAGACATTGAATGCTACTCAAAAAATGTTTTTGTTTTATTTCTTAAGAAAAAAAGTTTTAACCGAACGACTTGTTTTTTTTCACCCCCAGTTTGAAGAAAAACGACGGGAAATTTTATTTTTCCGGTCCCCCCCGAACAATTTTAGGGGGGGTTGGAGAACGGGAAATTTTAACTTTTTTGGAGGACGACGGAGATCTATTTTTCCCGGTTTTTAAAAAATAAAAAAAGGGTTTTGTGGTTTTCCGCAAAAAAAAGTCCTTCGCCTGCATTTTGGGCATTGCAGTTAGGGGGGAAAAACACTTGGAAAAAACAAATTATTAGCTTTTTGAAACCACCTTTCTCTGACGCTGGGGAGATTTAAATTTTGGGGTCGAATACAGTGGATGGGAAATTTTTTTCGATTTGCAACAAAAAAATTTCACATTTTTAATAGAACACAGATTTACGGTTGAAATATTTTTTTCTCCACGATGATTTATAGACCCCAAGTTTAAACTTAGGGAAAAAATTCTTTTTCTCTAAATTTTCCCCCTTGGGTGATATAAAAATACATTTGGAACTAGCTGTTGCGGCTTAAAAACCCCATTTCGGGCCCGCTTAACGCCAATATGCGCATTTAATTTTTGGTCTAATGTCTCTATTTAAATTTTTTTTGATATAATTAATTCGGGAAAATGACTTGAAATCATTGGCCCCCCGTAAATTGGGGAAAATAATTAAAATTTTCACCTTTAAAAATAAAAAATTGAACATAACTCTCGCTAGGGAATTTTTTTGCCTTTTTAAATTGATTTAAACATTCATAGGGGGGCGGTTTAAATTTTTTTAAAACAATTGCCTTCAATTTATTATAGTCACTTAAATCTTCTTCTGAAGATATAAAAAAATATTAAGTTATTTTTCCTTTTCTCCCAGAATATTCAAAAAAAATTTCGGGGTTTTTTTCTCAGGAAAATTTTTTGTTTTAAGGCCTTTTCATTGATTGAAAAAAAAAATTAAAATGACTTGCTCTTTGGGGTACCGGAATTGTTAATGTTTTAATGCTTTTTTAAACATGTTTTCAATATTACCCCCAGTTGTAATTAATTGATTTTCATTTTTCAAAGGTACATTTTTTTCCCGATTGATTTTGTAATTTTTTTCTATTTCTAACTCCTTCTCTAACCGTAAAATTCATTTTTTCAATTTCTAGTCTATTTTTGTTTTCATGCTCTTTAAATGTGACAGTTTAATTTTTTCAATTCCTAGTCTATTTTCGTTTTCTTTCTTTCTACTATCATTTATTCCCCCAATACAAAATCAACAATAGGGTGATACGTTTCCTTTTTCATTTTATAAATCTCTCCCTCCTGTATTAACCCCCTTAAATCTAGAACTTTTTGCATTGTCTGGGACAACTAACTTCCCCAAATCTTCTGCAAAGACCGCAACCCTCCTTTTTTAAAATTTTCCTTTTACCCCATTTTCACAAAGTAAAAGTTATTCAATCACAAATGAAACAAAAATCACAATTTAATTATCCCAACCACAAATTAAAAATTTTTCCCACCACCTAAAATGAAACACATATAAATCACAATAACTATCTCAAACACAAAAAAAGTTAGCCAAAAAAAATTTTAAAAAACACAAAAAAATTATCTCAAACACAAAAAAGTTAACTCAACCCCCAAATTAAAAAACTTATAAGTCACAAAATAACTATCTCAATCACAAATTAAAAATTATCTCCACCACAAATTAAAAAAATATGAATCAAAAAAATAATTATCCAAAAAAAATTTAAAGTTATTTCCCCCCCCAAAAAGAAACAAATATAAATCACAAAATAATTATCTAAACCACAAATTAATGTTAACTCAACCACAAATTGGACACCTATAAATCACAAAATAACTATCCCAATCTCAAATTAAAGTTATTTCAACCACTTATAAACCACACAATAATTATTCTCAAAACACAAAATAAGAAAATTGATGACTGACCTCTCACCAAGTGACAATATCAATTTTCTCTCCACTAAAAGGACACTTTCTTTGTTTTCATTTGTGCTCGTTGCGTACACTAAAATTCCTTTTCTCCAGTCCTGGCCATCTCCGGCTCGACGGACCATGTACGTTCGCGCATGCACTGATTCACTACACATATTTTAAAAATTAAATATCCACACACATTAAATGGCTAGGACTAAGATAAAAAGGAATTTTATTAGAGCGTTCTCCATACGCTCTTACTCTTAAACTGTTTACACATACACTGCACTACACACACTAGCGCCCTCTCGCGACAAATATTCACTTCTTGTTGTGGGCGTCACAAAGATTATTTGTTCAACACCGAACACCAAATAAGCACGACCCTGATCACTATATCTAACTTTACCACCTACTTCTAATCTCAGTAAATACACAGTTCCTAGTAGTAATTTGAACAATCCTACCTCTATATCTTGGGTAAGCTGTAACTCACTCGAATCCTAAATGATGTGACGATTTATCTGGTGTGGAATGGTATCCACTTTGACTTGAACGCTCTGACATAAATAGATTAACTCTTGAGTGTCGGATAACTTCTCTTACTTTAGCTTAATCACTTGAACACATAGGACCTCGTATAATCACTTCCCGTAGCCACCCTGCTTACGCTAATCTTCTGCTATTTAAAAGGTTCTTAATTTGCATAATTGCGCTTCGCTTCTGGATTTGTTTGGAAAGAATTTGCCATTTCGGCCCCAAAGAACCCAAGAGGAGTTTTTAGTTGAAAACGCGATGAGCCCGTCACCACATTCTTAAAAATGGTTATTCTATAATTTTAAATTAAGAAGATAAAGGGTTAAAATACCTTATTTGAATAAAAATATTGGCTAATGATATAAAGTACATTTCACAATAACGCTAATAACTGCTTGAGGGGAAACAAAAAGCATGGATTACAACTCGAGAAAATAATATATAAGTTGCACTACTCTTGCACTATAACTGGATTGGTATCGAAACCTAAGACTCAGTGAATCAATACTCGCACACAGTGACTTCATATCTAAATTACACACAATATCTTATTTACAACTTGATATATTTTGTAATCTAGTTTGGTATCATTCGAGTCAAATGGCCCATTTTGGTAACTTTCTCCTGTCAAAAAATGTTTAGGTTTTCGCCAGAACACCGAGATCCAATCGAGTCAAACTATCGGACCAATGAGAAAAATATAAAATGTAATAACTTTTGCTCTGGACACCTAAAATGCAGCACTAATAAGGACCAGAGATATCACTGCGAAATTTATTTGGCAGATGACATGTTGTACAAAGATAAAACGATTAAAATTACAGCCGCTTGTAACGTGTGGAGGATGATAAAATCAGTAGTTAGTGTAGCCGCCATTGTTGGATGTAACAGCTGCCTCACGCCTCTGCATAGAATCAAAGATGCTTTGGATGTATCCTTAGAGTACAGCAGTCCATGCGGCTTCCACATACTGCCAAAGTTGACGTGGTGTAGCAGCGGGTAGTGTATCCCGGGCTATCCCGTGTATTCGTTGTGCAAGCATGGACCACACGTTTTCGATTTGCGATAGATCGGGAGAACAAGCAGGACAGGGAAGCAATTCAATCTGATGGGTAAAGAAGAACTCTTGAACATTGCGTGCCACGTGTGGTCCCGCATTATCCTGTTGGAATATGGCTGATGGCAAGCGCTGAATGCATGGAGGACCATGGCCTCCAACACCTGAGAGATGTAGTGCTGGTTGTTCAGTGTACCGGTAATGCGTACTAGAGCGGAGAGGCAGTGAAATCCAATACCACCCCAAAATATGCTACCAGGTTTAGGACTAGTATGTTGATGCACAACGCAACAGTTCAGCAGCCTCTCACCACGGTTGTGACATCTCTCGCGTTTTCTTCTTCTAACATAACTTCTATGTTCTTTGACGACCACGATTAATGGCAAAACTTTTCCAACCCAAATCCAAGAAGTGAAACGAAGCATAGATGCAAATAAGATAACCTTTAAAAGGATAGAAAGTTTAGTGAGCAAGGATGGCAATTTAGAGGAAGCTAGTTCGGAAAAGGTAGAAGTGTATTTTGACAGCCTACCTAAGCATCACGGATATCAAGCCCTGACTTCAAGGTGCATACTATTGCACTCGAACCTAACTGAATATCTGAAAGTAATTGAACCGTTGAGTATTCAACCAAGGTAGGAGGATTATATTCTGAACGCTAGTATATTATTGAGATTGTGATTAGGCAGATATAATATATTTATATTGATAAGTGATCTAATTGCGCGATCTGAGTTAGTTAAAACTGCGTACTTTGGTTTATTCTCACTTAATATAAGTTTGTTCAATATCCAAGTAATTTAAGTTAAATTCTTAATAAAAGTCATATTAAGAATTATAGAATGTCTCATCATTCCGAGAATCTCACACATCTAACTTACGCGGAAACCCCACGACATGGCTATCGAACGATGGCCATGTCGCAATACTTCTACTTATGCTCATTTAGGATTATAGCTATTTTGTATATATTATTATTATTTATTATATATATATAAATCATAAAATTAATTAAAACTAATTAATTGAATATTTTTTTCGGAACTAGAATTGACCCGAAGTATGAAAACAATGCATTGCTATGTGATATTAGGAAAAATAATTTTGAATTTTTCACCTTAAAAATATGACTTTTGCACTTTTTTTATTAAAAAAATAATCCTGGGGATGAAGTGTATCTTTTAAGATAAATAGGATTTTCTTAAAAAACAATGAATTGATTGATTAAATATTAACGTCGCACTGTTCAGCTACACGAGGGCTTTTGGCGACGGACCACGTAATTTTGAACCATGGTCAAGTGACGTGGACGACACCTGAGCTGCATCCCCTCTTCTAACGACTACACCACACCAACGGGAGGATGTTTCAGCTCTCGACAGATTTAACGTGCATCGCTGCCCTACACGGCGGGTCTTTAGTGGTACTGGGCTCGAACTCGTGACAAGGCAAGCCACGATCCGATACCTATACCACTTGGCTACCGCGCCCCAAAAACTATGAACTCTTGAGTGTATGAGAAAAGCATTCTGTTGGGAGTTATTTTGTTTCGTATGATAAAATAATAGAACACTTTTCATTAAAATTCTACTGAAAAGCAACAGTTTTATTTCGGCAACAGAACGAGTGATTTTTTTTTTTAAATATAAATACTCCATTACATCTTGAAACTTCAAATGAATAATATTACAATCCCATTAAGAGGTTATTCTTTAAGTAACCCTTGAAAAGAGCCACTGGAGGTCATTGTCACTCCGTTTGAAATCAACATGTTCAGACAAAGTTCATATCATATACTTACTATGATTCCCTCATGGAAATGACGACAATCTAATTTTAATGAGAACTTTAATGTGCTGATACATTGAATAATTGAATCTGATGAATTACAAACGACTAGATAAATATTAAACACCCTGAATAAAAACATTATATAAATTATTAAATAAACGTGTCTAGCTCCTAACTCTTCATGAATAAGAATTACTATTATAATTTTTTATTGTCTAGTCAAGTATTTACCAATATTTTACGCATGTGCATTCCTCTTTTCATTATATTTAAAAACGTATATTGGAAGGAAATATGTAAAGGAATCTATATGATATATATATTCTAAAATACTCATTGTATTAAGAGTAGAATTTATTGTAAGGAGTAAAATCTTGAAATATATATATATAGAAATATATAGACAAAATTCTGTACTAAAGATAGCAAAATACAATATACAATAGCAAAACAGAAAAATGAAGTTGCTTGATAACCAGACATTGAAGGATGTATGAGAAATTTAAAATGTGATAGAGTATAAAATATATAAAAAATGGATGCTACAGTATTATAAACACTGCTGACTTAAGACAGCTCTTACACATATAAAAGTGGGGGTTGAACATGTTTTGTGGCCAGCCAACCTTTCCCTTTTAATAATACTGAGCAAAAACCTATCGAAATAATGGATAGAATATCTAAATCCATTACAATATAAAGGTAACTTACCTAAAAATTACACTCAAAAATGGCCGCGCTCAAAGAACAATTTCGAATAAACAATTTCTTGCCAGATCTGGACCCAAATGCCAATTCAAAGCATGGGACTTAACAAAAGTGTGAAATTCAAAAGAGAGTTGACATTACTTTAGGGACACGAGGATTTAAAAAATAAGTCATTTGATCTAATATTAAAATATGAAGGATAAATTTATAATAATAAACTATTATTATTCGAAGGAATTTTAATCCTTACTATATAGAATATCTTTATTCAAATAACTATTAATAAAATTAATTAGGTATTTTTCAATTCAGCAATATTTAGTAAAATGTTTATAGTTTTTTATTTTTTTGAAACTAGAAATTTATTACGCTGTATATAGTTAATAACAATATTTCTGAATATAGAAACATGTACATTACTCTCCCAATGAGATACTTTTATAATATTTAATTTAAATTCTTCTCTTTTATCATAAATATTAGTAACTATAACATTATCTTTTAATTTTATATCTATATCAAGAAAATTTGCTTCGTAGCTGTTACTATTTGTCTGTATTAAATTAAGATATTGTGGATAAAAATTAGTGTTAGGTTTAAAATTGTCTTGCTTGCCAAAAATGATAAAATCATCTATATAACAAAAAATTTAATATTCACAGAATTATTACTGAAATTATTTTCAAAATAATGTAAATATAAATTGGCAAGACAGTTGCTAGCAGAGCCACTTGAGGCATACCTATAATCTGTTGATAGTAGTTACCATTGTAATATATATATAGTTCTCTTTTAGCACAAACCTAAGTAGAAAACCAAATCTATCATAATTAACATTTTTAAATAAATTATCTTTATGTAATTTTACAAGTATATTAATCATATCATCAATATCAATAGAGTTGAAAACATCTTCAAAATCTAAACTATAGACTGAAGAAATCTTTTTATCTTTAATTTGTTCAAAATCTAAACTATAGACTAAAGAAATCTTTTTATCTTTAATTTGTTCAATAAGTTCTTTACTCTTTTTAAGTATGACTGTGGATTTAAGATTATTTATTGTATCTTGTAATATTTCACGGAGAATTTTGCCTAATTTGCTGATATATATATTAAACCCATTAGTAACTGTTCTAAACTTGACTGGGTCCTTATGGAATTTAGGAGTAAGAAATATATGTGGAAATTTAAAATTATATATATTATTATTAATTTGTATTCTTAATAGTTCACGAAAAGCTAAAATGCGATTATTTATTTCTCTATCAGAAACTGATGACTTAATAAAAGCTGTATTATTATCAAAATATTTGCTGATCATTAAACTATAATAGTATTTACAAATGAAGGCAAAATTTCCTGGCACTTTATCAGCATAAACTATAATAAATTTATTTTGCAATTTTATAATCTGATTTTTAATATCATTAAAAAAGATATTATCTATACCATAGTTATATTTATTAAGCTGCTGTGTAAGATTACAATTAAATTCTGTGAATGCCTCTAAAGGCATATTATATTTAATAGCTATTTTGTAAATGAATTGCTCAATATCATTATATAATTGATTTTTTTATAATTTTATTATTTTGGGAAATCATTAGTCTAAAACTAGTACCTTTATTCATTATATTTCTGAGATTATTGTCTTTTACAATATTGAGGTCACCAGTAATTACATGCTGATGATGTTTATCTATGAATTCTTTAAATTCATTACAATTACACTCTTTAAGTTTTCCTACTTTATAGGCACATTACAGTTAAAAATTGATCGACCTATTTTTATTGTATCTAAAAGCTCTTTTAATAGTGATATTTTGAATTTGGAAAGTGACATGCGTTTTTTTAAAATGCTAGAAAAATTAGTATTATCATACGATTTATTCATATATTGTAATGTACAATATTGTGTTTGATATTCATTATTTACTTACATTGACTTTTATGTTATGTTTATGTTTGAAAAAATTGTGAATGTCTATTATAAATAAAAAAGCATGACGTTTTTTTTATTTTATCTGAATTTGGTACATCTTGTAACGTGCTGTAAATTATTTTAAAACCGTCAACTATAAAAAAAAGAAATTATTGTTTTTTTTTAATTTAGCTTATGCTCTATGGCAACATTGTTTTAAGTTTTTTATTTGTTTTTACCGGTTGATAAAGGGCTGTGATATAAAAGGGGGCTGAGTATTTGTTTTTAAAAAAGGATATTTTATATTTTAGGGGCCCTTATCACTCACCCTGGGGATCCCTTAATCATTTGAGTGAAGAAAATGGCGCCCAAAACCCATAATTTAATTGTAATTGTTTTTTTTTTTTCCTGGCGTCCGCGACGGGACTTTTTTTTTGTAAGCAAACATGGCAAACATATTTAAAGGTTTTTAAAAGAGGACTTTTTTTTTTGTGGGGGGAGAGTGGAAAAGATTTTTTCCCAGAAAAGGGAAAAAATTTCGGAACTGAAAGACATTATTTTTGAAAAGCAAAAGGTACCCAAAATGATCCAGACTTTGCGAAAAAATATTTTAGTAACGGCCGTGAGCAAAGCGGGAACAAAAAGAAAAAATTTGAAAAAAGCGGGGAAAGGGTTAAAAACGGTTAGAATATAAAAAAGGGGGAAAATAAAGAGGACATAAACCCGGGGAAATTTGGCAAAGAATCGGGGGGCAACATTGCCATTTTTCTGATGAATCTCAAAATACTGTTATATCTGGCGCTAAAAAGAAATTTAATCTGCCAAAATTGGGAATTTAGACAGTTTAGAGGCGATATTAAAGATTGGCTAAATTTTTGGAGCCCAATTTTCCCAACATACCCTGACGATGACGAAATCGCGCTCGAGAACAAATTTCAGTATCTTGTTCAGGCTACTGTAAATGGCCCCGGAGGGGGGAAATAGTAGAAAATTTCCCCGGCAACGGCGTTGGGTATCCAAAGGGGTTGGGAAAATTTAAAAGGGGGGTTTTGGTGGGGAAAATGATCTATTAGTGAAGGTTTATGTTCGGGGAATTGTTAAAGCTCAAAATTTCGGTGCAGAAACAGGAAAAAATATCTCAATGAATTTTTGTATGAAAAACTCGAATCTTATCTAAGAGCCTTAGAGACTTTAGGGTGACTACTAAAAAATGTGCTTCAATTTTTTTACCCCATGGTTAATCATTTTTTCCCAAGAGGGATTTTTTTGAAAGCATGGAATAGAAGTTACTACTTCAGCAGCCTCAACAGATGCAAAAAGAACATTTAACCAATTTAATGATTTTCCTAAAGGGGCAGAAACAGGGGGAGAAAAAAAAATTAATTTGGCTATGGCTGGGTTTTGGCTTGGGTGTAGATAAAAAATTTTCCAATCTTTTGAAAAAAAAAGAAAAGGGGTTTTCCCAATAAAAAAGATACCTACAGTTTCCCAATTTATTAACTACAGCTTAAAGGGAAGTGAAGAAGGAATGTGTTTTGTACTGGGAAACACTCGAGCCAAGACTGTTTCAAGCCCCAGATAGTTTGGCTAAAAGGCATAATATTTTAAGGGGAAAGCAATGTTGTTTTGAATGCTTAACACCAAAAATACAGCTCGTTCTTGTAAGACATATTTAAGATTGTAATATGTGATTAAAAGCATCCCCCTTTTGTGATCTCAAGGCTAAGAATAAAAAGATTCATACAGGGGGGAAAAAGGGGCCCAAAAGTTGAAAGTTAATATTGTGATTGCTCACGCATCCTTTCTCTAACATAACCTCTGTTTTCTTTGACGGCCAAGATTAATGGAAAATCTTTTCAACCCAAATCAAAAAAATTAAAACCCGAAGGTGTAGATGCAAATAAGATACCCTTTTAAAAGGGGTTTTAGAAAAGCACGATGGAAATTTTAAAGAAAGTTCATTTAAAAAAGGTAAAGTGTAATTTGAGGGCCAAAAAATTACGGACATTTAAATTTCTAAAAGGGTCATACCATTGCACTCGAGCATAGCTGAATATCTGAAGTTGATTGGATCGTTGCTTGGAATTCAAGGTAGGAAGATTTTTTTCCCGAATTCAAAATTTTAAATTGGGATTGGGGTAGGCGGATAATATAATTATATAGATAAGTGATCAATTGGGATCTGTGTTAACTACGGCTACGTTTTTTTGGTTTTTATTCTCACTTAATATAAGTTTTTTCCCCGATATATAAGAAATTTTTTATTTAAAACTCTTAAAAAAAAGTCATATTAAAAATTTCCCAAAAAATGTCTCTTTTTTTTCCCGGGGAAACCCCACACCTCAACATGCTGAAGCCCCAATATGGTCAAAAAGATCGACCATACCCCAAATAAAAACCAACCACACCTCTAGTCTCAGGGTGTTTCTCCAAACTTTGAATTTAAAAAATTTGGTTTTTGTGGTAAAAAAAAATCCCAGTTAGGGCAATTCTAGAGTCTGGGTCACAAAAGTCATGTTTTAAAAAAATGTAGTTAAAAAAATTGGATATATCCCACTCAAAAAAAGGGAAATCCTGATGCACTCTTTTGTTTGGGTGGATTAAATCTGACAAGTGTGAACATACTGGTTATAGAATAAGATTAAAAATCAAAAACAATGTGTTACGTAACCTGGAAGCATTGGGGTAACATCTATATGCGACAACATTGCATCAGTCCCCCAAATTTCTTGGTTTCCCGGAATTAAAAATGAAAAATCCAGTTATCGGTGAAAGGGAAAAAAGTCACGTCTGTACAAGTGCTTCTTGGATCCCGAAAGGAATCAAAGGGAAACTCCCTGACCGGGCCCGCGCAAATTTTATCCTGTGGGCTTGTTGCCATGGAACAATACTTGGATGGACTCTTTTCAGGTAAAAGTACCTGACAGTGAGATTTTTCATGCAAAGCTATGTTGGTAGCCTCCCCATTTGTGAAAGATGGATATCTCCCAAATTTGGAATTACATTCCTCCCCAGGATACAAAATCCTTCAGAAAAAAAAACCAGAGGAGCTTCATAAAACCCCCAATGGGCACTTGTTTAACGAATGGTGATGTCTTTAAGGAACCGAAACGGGAAAGGGATAATCGAAGAAGTTCCCAAAAAAGAATTGAAGTCTGTTTCTCACTATCCTTCCCCCTGAAAAATGTGGGGGAAACCGAACAGTTTCTACAAAAAAAATTTGGCCCCTTTTTTTAAAGCTTCGTCAAAACAAAAGGGGGCGGTCAGCCTCAATGACTGTTTGAAAAAAGGGTTTCAACTTGATTTAATTGATCCCCTTTCCCTGTTAGCAAGATTTCGATTGTATAGATTTGGTGTTTTGGCTGATATACGGGGGAAAACCTTCTTGCAAAAAAAGCCTCTTTAGTAGGATGAAATTTCTTGCAATGTTGTGTTAAAAATGAAGAAGGAAGCCCTTTTACATTATAAATTTTCCGGGGGTGGTGTTTGGTGTCTCCCCGGCCCCCTTCTTAGTGGATCAATAATCCAGTACCACTTGGAAAAAGTTAAAAGAAGCCAAACAAGGCCGTGGGAAATACCTGAGTGTATGGGACAAAAAATTTATGAGCAGCTCTTACGTGGACAATTGTTTGGAAGTGTCCAAAAAGCCAGTCAGAGCTAGATCGAGGGTTTTTGATGTAGCCCACGGGATCATGGTGAAAAAAAATTTTACTTAAGGGGTTTGGGGGGACTCCCAACCCATCGATCCCCTAGCAAGTTCCTACAAACGTCCTGGGAATGATTTGGGGCGAACTTGTGATACCCTATCATTAAATATTTAGAAATTTTAAGAACTAATGGAAGAGGGAATCACAAAAGAAAATTCTTGCTGCTTCCCCACAAAAATTTTTTTACCCCCGGGGGTCACTGGTCCCAAAGTTGGGTCTACCCAAAAATTTGGCTACAAAAATTTTGGAAAACTCAAATTGGTTGGGATCAAAAGTAGATATAAAAAAAGACAAAAATTTTTTTTAAATGGCAAAGGGGCTGGAATCCCAAAAGCATGTTCAAGTACCAAGGTGGGTTTCACTGTGATAGTGGATTTCAGCATATTTCGTTACATTTTTCTGTGACGCAAGCAAACTTTTTCCCATTCTGCTGTTGTTTTCCTACGAGGTTTTTGGAAGCACTGTACACAGGCAACTGGTACAGAGTAAAACAAAAAGGGTTACACCATGTGGAAAAAAAAGGGAAAAAAAAAATTGCCAGACTGGAACTTCTTGGTGCTTCTTATCTGCTCGTCTTTCTACAACTGTCTTGAAAGAGTTTCCAAAAAACAACGTTTGTTTTCGGACAGACTCTACTAGGTATTAGCTTGATTGGGGAAAAAGAACCATAGGAAATATTTGTTTTTAAAAACCCTGTTTAAATTCGGAAGCTGACACCTGTCAAAGCCTGGAGACATGTTCCTGGATCTGTGAATCCTGCAGACTGTCGGGAAAAAGGGTGTTCAGCAAAGCAGCTTTTCAGCTCGAAATGGTGGGAAGGTAAATTGGTTGTATCTCTTGCCTCAAGAATGGCCTATTAGTGATGTGGAAGTAGATGTCAATGACGTTGAAGTGAATAAAGAAAAAAAGGCTATAAATGACCTCTATGATGTTTAAACAACAGATATTAAAAGTGATTATTTTTTCCACCTATAGTAGAAACAACAAAAGTAAAAGCGTGGATTCTACGTTTCATTCATAAAGTTTCAAATGCGACCAAGTTAAAAAGGGGAAACTAAAACTAAGAAAAAATTTAAACAAGCAGAGGGTTTTTGGGTTTTAAGTTCCCGCAGTCCCAAAAGCCCTTTCAAGATGGGGGGCTTCTTGCTAAAATGCAAGCCTTTAAAAAAAAAATGAAGATGGGCTTCTGAGGTAAAAAAATCAAATTTGGGTGACAAGTTATGAGAAGGAAGGAAATTTTATGTTCCCCCAAATTTTCTTTCCACCAGTGATGCTGTAGTGAAATAATTTCGAGAAGAGCCTAAACCCCTTCCCAAAAAAATTACGTCCTAATATCAAATAATCACTCCCTACCTTAATCAAAACTTAGATTCAATCCTTTTTTTTGGGGAAAAGTCTGGGCGCGCGTGCAAAATTTTTGAACCTTTATTAATGGCTGGTTTTCCTGGTAACTTTACGATTGGCTGTCAATTCACGCTTGTATCTCGTTCAAACATAACATTCCCCAAATTGCCATTTCACTTCCAAAAAATTCTGTTATTTTTTTAAAACTATCTTATTTGCATTTTTTTGTTTTACATTTCGCTTCTTGGGTTTTGGTTGGAAAAAGGGTTTAAATTTAAACCCCTTGGACCAAAAAAACCCAGAAAAGGGTTTTGTTAAAGAAAAGACGCGTGAGCCCGTTACAGATTCATTGCGAGAAGAGGCAGGATTTCAGTACTTTACAGTGACAACGGTACTAACTTTGAAGGAACAAATAATGCACTGAGAACATTAGATTGGGATAAAATTGTGGTGTACTCAACTGCCCAGAAAATCACTTGGAAATTTATTCCACCCACAGCAGCATGGTGGTGTGGATGATGGGAGCGTATTGTGAGAATTCTCAAAGAACTTCTACGTCGAGTGTTAGGGAAATCTATTGAAAATTATGAAAAACTCCTGTCCATCTTATGTGATTGTCAGTCAATAATTAATGCTAGGCCTTTGACACACATACACGAAGATCCAAATGAATGGTTAATTGGTGATAGGCTCACGATTCTTTTCTTTAGCATAACCTCTGGGTTCTTTGGTGGCCAAGATTAATAGCAACACATTTCCAACCAAAACCCAAGAAGCGAAATGTGAACAAGAAATGCAAATAAGATAGCTTTTAAAATAACAGAAGTTTCAGTAAGTGAAATGGCAATTTAGGGAATGTTATGTTTGAACGAGATACAAGCGTGAATTGACAGCCAATCGTAAAGTTACCAGGAAAACCAGCCATTAATACAAGGTTCATACCATTGCACGCGCTCCCAGACGTCTCCATATAGAAATCAAATCTTATTTGGATTAAGGTAGGACTGATTATTTGATATTAGGACTTGTAATATTATTAGAAGTGAGATTAGGCGGATAATATAATTATTTAGAGAAAGTGGTCTAAGTTACGCGATTCGATTTAACTATCATTGTGTGTGTTTGTTCATTCTAGATTCTCGCTATTTAAATTTATCTAAATTGTTAGAAATTTAAGTCCTATTCTTAATAAAGTCATATTAAATTTAAAATCTCTATTTCTTTTGAAAACCCTACACCTCTACATCACGCTGACATTCAAAGGTACAGTCACCAAAAGAGGGTGGTATCACAGAGGTGCACAACGAAATTTAATTTATATGACCCCTAGATAGGAAGCTCGAGTGGGATTGGTGTTTTACCAGAAGTGTGCTTTTTCGGGTCGGAAAATGTGACCGACTTTTTGGAAGAGATAGACAATCAAATAAAATTAATAGAAATAACTAGCGATTTAGCATGTGCTTATTTGAAAGGTCATCTCCGGGAAAGGGCCCAAGATTGGTATCAGATATTCGGATCAGTGTTAGTGCAGGATACCGCCACGGAATTCGCGCAGCTAAAAAGAATTATCAAAATTCCCCGCTATAAGGAATAAAAAGATTTGGAGACCGGGTTTTTATGGTCCCAACGGGGAAGGAACCAGGACCCAAAAAGGTTTTTGTTTGATTTACTAAATTTGCATAAAAAACTAGAACTGATGTCCAGGAGACTTGGCAGATCACTTTTTTTGTTAGACTCGAACCACAAGTTCAGGACTACCGGGAGGTCAAATTCAACAAAACACGTATAACTTTTGGAGATCTTAGCTAAATTTGAAGAGGTATTTTTGAAATCAACGCGCGGTTCCGGGGGAATTGTAAAACAAGGTTGAAAGAGCATGGGACGTTTAATGTTGCTGAAAACCCCAAGGGGAAAATTAAGTTGGGCGTAGACTCAGTAATGACAGAAATGATTATGGGGGGTAACTACGAGAATGGCCAACAAGGAAAACAATGGTTCGATGTAGGAATAAATTTCAGAACGATGACCCAGATTAAACAATGGGGGATACCAATTTAAAAAAAGAGATCGAAATGATAATTTTAATGCAGGGACCGCGAAATAGGGTTCCCATGAGAATTTCAGTAAAGGGGGTTTGGGGATACAAAGGGGAAAATTAATTTTTTTGAAAGTTAATGATGTTCAAAGTAATCAAAACGAACTCGGCGTGAATATACCGATTTTTTCGATATGTATGTCCCCCAGGGGAACCCAAAATATGTTCCTATTTTATTAAATGAAACATTTACAAAGCGTTATGGGTAACGGGGGGAAAAGTCATTTATATCTGATAAAATATAAAAAAAATATTTTTATAAGCAAGAAAAAAAATCGCGTGCTCAGGTGATCACGGCACGGGGACGAAATGTCAAATATAGGAAATGTAAATTGAATATTAGAATCAGGCAGTTTGAAAAGCCTTGGTTGTTTCATGTGTTGACAGATTTGGAACCCCCGTATTCTTGGGGTAGATTTTATAAGTGGATCAAAGATTGTTTTAGACTTTGATCAAAAATCTTTAAAAATTTCCCCGTTTCCCCAAATTGGATATGGTGGTTAAAACAATTAAAAAAAAAATGTAGAAATAAACATCAAACAAAAAAAGTTGGAGGATAAAAAAACGGAGTTACAAAATTTGTTTTTGTTTTTAAGGGATTGTTCTCAGATAGACCGGCCTCATGTTTTATACAAGAAATTGATACGGGGGATATCCACCGGTTGTTTCCAGGCCATACGGTATGATCGGCAAAAAAAGCGATACTTGATTTTGATTTGAAAAGTTGGGGAAAGGGAAACCTAGTTCCAATTAATATCCCTACGCGTCACCTGTTGTGTTATGTAAAAAAAAAAATGCGTTACCCTCAGATAATCCGGAAGCATATAGATTTGCGGTTGACTATAGGAAAATTTAAATTTAATCACGGGATCCATCTATCCCCTTACCGTTTAAAAGAGATTTAAAAACGAATATCCCCTATCACAATAATTATCCTTGATCTAGAAATTGGGACTTTCAAAGGCAGAAACCCCAGGTATTGTTAAGCCGCGTTCGTAGTAAAAGTGGCACCTACGCATTTCGGCGTATGCCATTTTTTATCAGGGGGGGCTCCCAATTTTCAGAAAGTGATAGAAATTATATTGAAACCGGTGAAGGAAGGTTTTGAATGTATATATGGACGACGTAATTATTTGTTCCATCATTCCCCTCAACATGTTAAAATTTTAAAGGGGAAATTTTACGTTATTACAAGATGCGGTTGACATTTAAAAAAAAAGTGTAATTTGGTTTGATGAATTCTATTTAGGATTGATTATTGTGGAAGGGAACAAAACGGATGAGACAAAAGTTCGAGACATCTTTATAGAAACCACCGCATAATTTCGGAGGTACCCGTTTTTCGATGTCCCATTGGTACGCGAAATTTGTTAAAAAATTTTGCTGATCTTTGGGAACCCCCTTTTAACTTTAAAAAAAAATTTAAAAATTCTGGTCAATTTGGGCAGAAGGCATTCGCGACGTCAAAAACAAACAAAACGCCAGTTTTTTTCGGGATTTCAAAAACCTTTCGAGTTATTTACAGTTCAAGTTCAATAGGTTTTGGAGCGGTTCTGCATCAGAAACGAGACCAGTTTTTTTTCCCCGCGTACACTTAGCAATGCTGAAAAATTATACGTTAACCGAGAGAGAATGCTTGCATGGTGGGGCGCTGAATAAATTCAGAACATATTTAGGATCTGTCGATTAAACTTATTAGTCATCACTCTGTTTTAAACACGTTTAACTCAGGGGAAAAATTTGCAAGGGGGATGATCAGAGGGGGCACTCAAATTGAAAAATTTAAAAAGGGGAACATGGGCCCCGAACTCAAAATGGGTGGTGGATGTTTCACCCAGATACCCGGTTGAAAGTATGGAGAAAAGTTAATTGTGCACTAATCAAATTTTGGTACACTGCGAGAACAGTTAATAACAGAGAAAAAGAATGGCGGGGTAGGTCATATCTAAAGATATTTCGAAACCCGGAAGATAGGTCAGTTAAGGAGACGATATGTGGGTTGGTCCAAAGACTTCAAAATATAGAAGGTTTGTTATTTTTTGAAATATGGACTTCGCTAGTAAAAAGGGGTTTACATTTCAAAGTCCTTAAGGAATGAAATAATAATAGTATTTCACGACAAGCCCTTAGCGGGTCATTTGTATTGTTTTAAGACTTATCATAAAATAAGGACGTTTGTTATGCCCCGTATATGAGAAAATTTATTGATCAATATGTCTCTACATGCCATATGTCCCAAAGTTAATAATTATAAAAACGCATTACCAGCTGGTCTTTTCGTTTATCAAATTATCTAAATGAGATAGTAACTGATTTTTGGGTCCGTCCCCTACATCAGAGAAAGTCGTAATCGATATGTATTAATAATTACCGATCATTTAAGCAAATGGGCTGAAATCATCCCTTTTAAAAGGCCTCGTCTCGGAATACGGATTTTTTTTTGAAAATTTTTAGCTTTTTGGGTTCTAATATTAATAAGGACAGCGGTCAATTTATATCCGAAATTTTAACTTTTAAAGGGGTAAAAGATTGGGCAAAAAATTGAAGACTGTTTTTTATATAGGCCCAGGAAAATAGAACCGAACGCGTGAATCGCATCGGGTGCAAATGATTGCAAATTTGTAAATGATCAACATGATACATGGGAAATTCTTATGGGTTTCTTTTGCTATTCGTACAGCAGTGAATGAAACGACGGGAAAAACCCCTCGGAATTTTTTTTGGGATGGAAAGTTTTACCCCATTTCAAATATTAATTTTTACGGACGGAACTGAGTTTGCAGTGGGGAGATATTGAAGATTGTTTGATGGGGCTAGACGAAAAAAAAAGCAAAACATGACAGATGGGAAAGTATTATAAATAGACGCGGGCGTGATGTAAAAATTTGGGAAGACTGGTCAGTTAGAAACACACCCTTTAAGTTCAGCAACAAAAAAAAGTCAAAAAAAACCAAATTTGAAGGTCCGTATAGGGTGTTAGGAAGAAAAAAAATAATTATCATATGGCGGTAGGGGGTTAACGGTTAATGTCGATCGGAAATATATCGTCTGGGGAAAAGTGGCGAGTTTAGATAGGAAAGGGATTTCGGATAGTAATAGTTCACGCCAGGGAAAAGAGAGTTGGGGAAAACGTACAACAAAGATCAAATGAGTCCAATATGGTAGGAAGAAGGGTCAGATGTGCGTTTGTTTATAGGAGAAAAAAATAAATCTTAAGTCAAATTAAGGTAAGAGACACAAGGTGGGGCCGATGCGGTCCTTATCAATCAATACTTAGCTCTTTTTTAAATAATAAAACAAATGTTAAAAAAAAATGCCTGGAAAGATTAGGATATAAAGATCGCATGGATCTTGGTCAAGTGGACCACAAAGAAAGGAAAAACGGGAGACCATAAAATAAATAAAGACCATTTATCAGATAATAATAATATTTTATAGAGGAAGAGGAACCGATCGGAAGGAGCGGTAGTTCAAGTAAAAGAGGTATAACTTCAGACCCCGAAAAAAACCAAGATCCGGGGTCCCGACCAACCCCTAAAAAGGGAAACCAAACCAGTTGAGCTGGGAAACCCCGGAGGGGGATAACTACAGGCCCACATCAGGGCAGGCAAGATCAAAGGGGCAGGAATACCAACAAAAAACAAGTCCTCGCCAAAAAAGAAAGGGAGGGCGAAGGGCAATAGTTTACCCGGGAGGTTCAGTAGGAGCGCCGCATAAAAAACAGGTTGTGTCGTTTTTTTTAACTTTTTAAAATTGGGAAAATTATTCGGGGGTTGGGCGGTTTTAAAAATTATAACCAAGCAAATTAATAAAAAGTGATTTTTAAAAACAATTTTTAAATTTTGCATTTTTTTGGCTTCATGTAGACTTCATAATGGAAATTCCTTTGGTTGAAAAAAAATTTATTAAAAAAATCTTTTAATTGTTATTATTTTTAAAAATTTTTTTGTTGTATTTTTATATTAATTAATTTAGGGGGAAATTTTAAAGGTTAAATAATAAATTAAGGGTTTCCCAATGAAAGGAATTTATGAAGGGAAAATGAGGGGTAAATAAAATTTTAATAGTAAATTAAAAATTTAAAAGTAAAAAATTTTGTTTAAAATTTTTTGTTGTTTTCCAAGCTAAGATTTTTTTTCCAACAACCCGAGCCAAATTTAAAAAAAGGCCCAATTTTTTTTGAACTAAATGGTGGAAAAAAGGGAAAAAAAGATTTTATAAAAGTTTAAGTCTTTAAAACTAATTAGAGGTTAGTTGTTGGGGGGGCCAGCTGACCTCGCCATCCAATAAGGGATGCCCCCTTTTCCTCCGCTCGACGAGGCCCCCCAATATGTAAAAAAAAGAATATCCCAGATTAAAATCATAACTGTTAATGTTGGTCTAATTAATTGAAAAAAAAATTTTTTGTTCGTCGAGTTCAAATTAAGGGGGAATTTTTTAAAAAATTAAATTTAAAATGAATAATGAAAATTAAAGTTTAAGTTGAATATTAAAAATTTAAATATTTAAAAATGGGGATTCAATGTTAAAAATTTAAAAAAAAAACTTGAAAGTGAGGGAAAAAAAAATAAAAGTTTAGGCCAAAAAAGGGCCATTAAGATTCGAATAAATCAAGTTTTGCTTCTTGGGGGGATTGGTTTGGCTCTGGGCTTTGTGGCCAAAATTAATGGCAATCTTTTCCAACCCAAAACCCCAAAACGAAATGTGAACGAAATGCAAATAAGATAGGGTTTTAAAGAACAGAAGTCTCAGTAAGCATGAGAAAAATTTGGGGGTTATGGAAAAATAAATGAATTGACAGCCCTTTGGACCCATAAAGTAAACCAGAAACAATCAAAACCATTACACTCCGCCAGACGTCTCCCTATAGAAATCAAATCTTGTTGGATTAAGGGGCGTTATTTGATATTGGATATTAATATTATTAGAAGGAAATATGGATAATAAATTTTTAGAGTTTGGGCTAAGTTTCCGATTCGGTTTAACTTATTTTGTATTTGTTCATTCTAGATTCTCGCTATTTAAATTTATCAAATTTTTTAGACATTTTTGTTCTATTCTTAAAGAGTCATATTAAGAATTTAAAATTCTATTTTTTTTAAACCCACACCCATCCACCCTTAAAAAAATACGGTCAAAAAGGGCGGGTTATTATTTTTTCCCCAGCAAGTTCATTCACGGAAAAACCCAAATATGAAACTCCGTTTGGATAAAGATCGATTCCATTGGGAAAAAAGCCAAAAATTTGCAGAAGTTGGGAAAATCGGATAAAGGATTAGAAATGAATATTTTTTCTCTTCGGTCCACAGAGGGGCAAAAAAAATGATGTTTTTGAAGGGGAGATGTTGTCTGATGGGGGACAATGTCCGACGAAATTGATGACCTCTTGATGTTGTCTTGGGGGGTTTTTCCTGGCAAGGATGGGTTCCCCGAGTAGCTAGATTTAGAACCTCCATGGTGAGGATTCGTCCCTTCAAAAGGCTATATCCATTGGAGTATCAGCTAAAAACTGAAATTAGTGTTTTTAAAGGCCTCCAGGAAAAGCCAGCCTACCTGTTGAAAACTCCTGAATCATCTACTGACCTCTTTCCGGATTCACCAACTGATTATGTTCCCGATTCTCCAGATGAAAGTACTGATAATTCTGAGGAGAAACCCCCTACCAAAACCAGATTGGGAAGGACCATAAAATTCCTTACAAATTGGACTTTGTGAACTCTTTTCAAATTTTATTAGAGATTAAAGTGTTATATATATCTATACAATGTATTGCATGGTTAAAGTTTAATTTATTTTTAGATTGCAAAGTTCAGTTTCACTTTGCAAGATTGGGAACAACGTGCTGTAAATTATTTTCAAGCAAATGGCTTCTATAGAAATTATTGTTTTTTTAATTTAGTTTTGTGCTGTATAGCAACATTGTGTAAAAATAGTTTTTTATTTGCTTTACCGTTGATAAAGAGAGCTGTGATATAAAATCGGGCTGAGTATTTGTATTTAAAAGGATATTATTATATTTTATGAACATATCACTCATCTGGGGATCCCTTGGATCATTTGAGGGAAGAAAACGGCGTCCGCAACCATAGTTTAACTGTGTCATTGTTTATACATCTTCTGTAATACATAATTATGCCTTACTAAATTCAAACATGAAAGATTTTATGCGTTTTATATTAAAACTGTGTGTTATCGAAACTTTTACAGATATCTAAAATATTATTTGTAAGTACTTTTTTGTCTCTATGAGCACTAGTTATAGCCCTCTAGTTTTTTCTTTTATTAGTTTTTAATCTCATTATTGTAACAATAATCTTGAGAATTTTGTTTAATTGCATTTAGAATATTGTTTCCTTGGTATAATACATTTAGTCCATAAGGATAAACTGCATTATAGTATTTAATATAGTAATATATATATATATATATATATAAGGCAGTCTTTTTTCAACGTGTCATAAGTACTGCGACATAGCCATCCTGTGATGACTTCTTATGTCGTTCAGGTTCCGCGTAAGCTAGAGGTGTGGGATTATCAAAATGATGAGACATAGTAGTTCTTAATACAACTTTTATTAAGGCTTAGCATATTGCCAATTCTAATTTGACAACTATATTTAAAGTGAGAGCTAACACCCAATTAAACCTTGTATTTAAGTCAGATCACGGCTAGATCCTTTATCTCAATTATAATTAATAATCCGATTCATCTAATTACTTATATCAAATATTACCTTTTTGCGAATCTCTTTCCTTCACCTATAGAGATATTTATAATTCACTTTATATATGAAGATTCCAACTTCTTTATATTGAGCTTCTATTCTTTCCAAAACTATCGGACTGCTAACTCTTGATCTACAAAGATTCCACTAAGCTATCTTTAAACTTGCCGTGCTATTGATCAGAATGATTCCACACTACTATCTCTAAGCTTGCCGCGCTATATCTTATCATCGAAACTTCTATCCTTTTATAGTATATCTCATTTACATATTATCTTCGTTTATCTTCTTGGTATTGGGTTGGAAAAGTTTTTTGCCATTAATCGTGGCCGATCAAGAACATAGGAGTTATGTTGTTAGCAGAAGGACGCGAGAAGACGTCTAACCCCCTCAAGAAGAAAAACGTGTTACACTAAGGTTCTCAATGCCCTTAATAAATTACGTGTCTAAATCTCCTATTTCTAGAATTTCTTCGCTTTCTGAGTTTTTATTTAAATTTTAATCTTAAATCCCCTCATTTAACTTTTATAATTTCCAATATTTATCTTGACTTTTAATTTTCATTACTCATCTTAGAATTAAATTTTAATATTCAATTTAAATTTAAACTCGTGACAATAAATTTTACTCCAATAACTAGGCCAACATTAATAATTACTGTTTAATTTATGCCCACTCTCACTTTTAACATCCAATTATTTAAAATATTTATACACTTAAATTTTCTAAAAAAAATATTCTGGGTGCGCAGACCCAATCTTTGAATCTAACACTGCATATGGAGCTGGAACTTCCGCTCCCTTTCTTGTTGAAGCTATAAATTTCATATTTTCAGGATTTTCAGGGTCAGTCTCCCTGAAATGAAAACTTTTTGAGTCTCTATTTCCATAATATCAATCAATTTCACAATTATTATATATTATTTATATATCACAATAAATTTTCATCTCCATCCCCACATCTGGTTCCAAAAACTCCCAATGAGCCGCGCAGCTCGTTTATTATTGTTAGTGCCTGACTACGCCGCGTTTCCCTGAACCAGATGCCTCATAATACGTAACAATACAACAACATATATATATACACATATTATACAATTACAAACATTTTTCAATAAACTATTATAACAAATAACCAAAGGAATTTTCGCATCTCACGAAGTCATACATTGAAGCAAACAAATGTGTGATTACAAATGTTTTCTCCAGAAAAAATTTTTAACAAGTCAAAAGTTCCAAAATTAAATAAACACTCATTGTAGTGTTTGACTTGGCTTATAACTTTTAAGCACCGCCCGAGACTTCCTTCTTTGCAATAATTCTTCCGACCACTTGTTGGAAGATCATAAAAAATGAAACAATACAACCTGATTTTTATATGTTTTCTCCAACCATAACGTCCAACGATGAGGTGCTACCACTCTTCTTTCCTCGGTTGTACTGGAATTTCTTGTTGTAGGGCTTGTAATCTCCTTGTCGTCCTTTCCTTGACTTCCCTATTGTCTCCTTGGCTGGTCGGGGTTCTTCTGTTCTCCGTCGTGGCCTTAGATTGTAAGTTGATTTATCTGGAACTTCTGTGCCTTCTCTTCTGTTCTTTTTCCTGCTTCTAGAAATAGTACTGGATGACATTTGTCTTTTATTAATATTATTGGTTCCCTTTCTTTGCCACTTTCTTTGTGGTCCACTTGCCTGACACACCTGATCTTTTTAATACCCTATTATTCTTTATCCTTTTGTTTTATTTTCATTCCCAAATGAACTAGGAAGTGATCTGACCAGTGATTTGTTTTTATGGGTCCTCTCTGTATTTTTATATTGATTTGATTGGTTACCAATCCCTTTTGCCTCTAACTTACGTTTCACCGCAGATTTTTCTTTCCCATATTGTGACTCATTTAATCTTTGATGTACTTTTTCCGAAGTACGAGTTTCCTGACTTGATCTTATACTATTTGGGATACCTGTTCCTAATTCGACCTCGTCACATTTCCTATGACGATATATTCTTATTTGATCTACGTTAACTGTTAATCTTTTTCCTGATTTCCATATTACAATATTATTATAATTCTTAACTTCTAAGACTCTATAAGGTCCCTCAAATTTTTGTTTAAATTTAGCACATACTTTGTTAGCTGCTGAACTTACAGGGTGTGTTTCTAATAAGACCCAATCATTTACCTTTATTTTTATGTCTTTTCTACGTCTATTATAATATTTTTCCCACCTTTCCTGTTTAATTTTCGTACTTAGTCTAGCTTCCTTAAAGCTTTTCTCTATGTTTTGAATTTTGAATTTTGAACTTTCCGATATCATAACTAGTTTTGAAATGGTGTAATCAATTTTCGACCTAAAAATAATTCAGCAGGTGTTTTCCCGTTGTTTCATTCACCGCCATTACGAATAGCGTAAGCAAACTCACGTAAATTGATCCCAAGTATCGTGTTGATCATTAACATAATTTGCAATCATTTTGCACTATATCTCGATCCAACTCTTTCAGTCCGATTTGTTGCTTGTGGTCGATATGCAACAGTAGTCTTCACATGCCTTATGCCTAATCTTTCATAAGTGCTCAAAATCCTCGGATATAAATTGGGGACCATTATCACTTATTAATTTTATTGGAGCTCCATAACGCGATATAAAGTTATCAAAAAATATCCGCTATTATATGAGATGTGAGGCCTTTTTTGAGAGGTATAATTTCAGCCCATTTGCTGAAATGATCGGTTATTACTAAAATATAGCGGTGTCACTTATTCTCGATATAGGATACGGGCTAATAAATCTAACGTCACTATCTCATTCGGATAATTCGATATAATTGGATTTAATCGACCAGCTGGTAACGCGGTTTTATAGTTATTAACTTGGCACATATGGCATGTAGAGACATATTGATCAATGAATTTTCTCATCAGCCGCGGGGAAATAACAAACGTCCGAATTTTTATGATACGTTTTAAATCTGCCTAAGTGTCAGCAATTGGCTTTGTCATGAAATTCTCTCATTATTTCATTCCTTAAGGATTTTTGGAATGTATACGCATTTTCACCTAATGACGTTGCGTGTTTCGCATAAAAATAACAATCCTTCAATTAAACGGAAATCGGTGGGACCCAATTCTCACATATCGTTGCATTAACCAGGTTATCTTCCGGGTTTTCTAAATATCTATAGATATGACCTAATTCTGGAGTCATTTTCTGTTCTGTTATTAATTGTTCCCGCAAGTAAGTACTAAATCCCTGATTATGGCACAATTAATTTTATCTCAATTATACTTTTAACGGGATTCCTTGAAGAATGTCAGCCACTGCATTTTGAGTTCCAGTCTATGTTTCCCATTCTATATTGAATTCTGCTAGCAGGTGCCCATCTAATCCTACTCGACAGAATTTTTTGCCATGTGTTAGGCGTGTTAAGGCGTGATCCGTTATAACCTTAATGGGTAATATTCTAAATATGTTCTAAATTTGTTCAATGCCACTCACTACTGCTAGACATTCTCTTTCCGGTTACTGTATGAAGATTCCTCTCTGCGTTGTTCAGTGTACGTGACGCAGAAAATACCACTGCAGTCTGTTTTGTTGGTTCAGAAGTACTTTGCTCCTAAACCAATCGAACTGGCATCTGTAAATATATAACTCGAATGGCTCCTGAAAGTTTAGTGAGAATTTTAAAACTGGCCGCTTTGTTACCGCCTCCTTGACCTCTTCGAATGCCTTTTGTGCTTCATTGGACCAGACAAATTTTTTTTAAATTTTCGTTTAAGATTATAAAGTGGCTCACAAATATCACATAATTTTTAATAAATTTCATACCACTGGGACATACCTAAAACTTGGACACCTCTTTTTGAGTTACAGGGCGGTTTCATCTCTTGTATGTAAGCTCTAACCTTTATTCTCATCCGTTTTAATTCCTTCTTTACTAATAATTAATCCTAAATATTTCAATTCATCGCACCCAAATTTACATTTTTCCTTATTTAATGTCAATCCTGCATCCCTTAACAACGAAAAAACTTCCCTTAAATATTTCAACATGAATTTGAGTAGAATGATGGAACGATATAATAACGTCGTCCATATAAGCACTCACAAATTTTCCTATCAAGTTTTAGGATTATGTCAATTGCCTTTTGGGGACATGCACCTGATAAACCGAATGGCATCCAGCTTGAAAGCATAAGTGCCACTTTTTACTACAAATGCGGTCTTAACAATATCACTGGGGTTTACTGCCATTTGAAAGTACCCGCCTTAGATCAGAGATGACATTATTGTTGTATATGGGATGTTCGTTAATAAATCACATCTATTAACGGTAAAAGGTATCGCGGATACTTTGTGATCAGGTGTTAATTTTCTATAGTCTACTGCAAATCTATATGCTTCCGGATTATCCGGTGGTAACCCATTATTTTTCTTGCATAACACAACAGGTGACGCGTATGGGGATTGAATTGGAACAATCGTTTCCTCTTGTAACATTTTTTTTTGTATGTGAAAATCTATTATTGCTTGCTTGAATTGCGATCCTTATTACCTATATGGCCTTGACGCTACTGGTGGGTTATCTCCCGTGTCAATTTCATGGTATAAGGAAACATAGGTAAGACCTGGTTTGTCTGAAAATAACCCTTTAAAACTACTAAACAAATTTTGTAGTTTTGTTTTTTCTACCTCCCCAATTTTGTCTTAGATAAATCTATTTCAACCTTTTCCTCTTTAATTGGTTCAACCACTTTATTTATTTGAGAATCTAGAATTTTCAACGATTTTTTGATCAAATCTAATACGATTCTTGACGCACTTATGAAATCGATACCTAGAATACATGGGTATTCTAAATCATCCAACACATGGAAATGACCAATTTCTTTCAGATTATCTGATGCGAATATTCAATTCTACAATCCCCTGTTTTGGCATTCCGCACCTGTATTTATTACCTGGGCTCGCGATTTTTTTAATTTGCTTGTAGAAAAATATTTTCTATATATGCTTCCGATATAAATGATTTATACTGCTCCGGTGTCCCATAGCGCTTTCAAAAATGTGTTATTTAATAAAATAGGAACATTAAGGGGAAGTTCTACGGGTGATATACATATCCGGAGAAAGTCCTGTATTGTCTCTCTTGTCGACACCTTGGGGTTGATCATTAACCTTTACAATATTTTAATCATCCTTGCGTCCTATCGCCTCGATTGAAATTTTTCCACTCAGACCCTATTTCTACAGTCCCCTCTAGTAAAATTATCATTTCGCTCATTTCGAATGGGTAACCCTGTTGTTGAATCTTTGATCAGCTGTTCTGAAACCTATTATTCCTCTCGAACCACTCTATTACTTTGACGGCTATTCTCGTAAAACTCATTTCTACTGTTATTTGAATTACGTCTTAGGAATTCTCAGTTTCTACCATTAGCATCAAAATTAGGCATCCTATGCGCATTTTGACCTCGTCTTTCTATATTATCGTTTTGATAACCCCTTTTCAATTTGCAAGAGCTCTCTTCAGATTTAGCTAAGACTTCCAAAAGTTAGCCAGCATCGTGTTTTGTGGATTTCGCACCTCCACATAATCTTGTATCATGGTTCGAAGTCGAACTAAAATATGATCCACTAACTCTGCTTGGGACATTCCTAATTCCTAAACTTCTCTCTATTTTTAGTAATCTATAAACGAAATCAGTAGGATCTGATTTCTTCCTGCTACTGGGACGCGTAAATTGCGACTGTAGTTCTTTTCTTATTTTTGACCGCGAGGAAAGCCTTCGCTAATTCAGCTTTGAGTACGCAAAATCCGTGGCTGTATTTTGCACTAACAACGATCAAATATCGCATACCAATCTTGAGCCCTTCCCCTGAGATGACTTTTTAAGTAAGCACACTGACAGATTACTTGGGATTTCAAGTAACTGTATGTTGTTCTCTATTGTTTCGGCAAGCTGCAATGTTCTCTGACCCTGAAAAGTACATTTCAGGTAGAACAGTACTTCCACCTACATTACCTAACCAGAATTATATATACGTTCGGGCGCCATTGTGACATAGCCATCCTGTGATGACTGTGTCGTTCGGTCCGCGTAAGCTAGAGGTGTGGGATTATCAAAATGATGAGACATAATGGTTCTTAATACAACTTTTATTAAGAATAACATATTACTTAATTCTAATTTGACAACTATATTTAAAGTGAGTTAACGCAATTAAACCTTGTATTTAAAGTCCAGATCACGCAACTAGATCCTTTATCTTAATTATAGTTAATAAACCGATTCATCCTAAATACCTATGTCAAATATTACCTTTTACCCAGATCTCCTTCCTTCACCTATAGAGATATTTATAATTCACTTTTATATATGAAGATTCCAACTTCTTTAGTAAGGTTTCTATTCCTTCCAAAGCTATCGGACTGCTAATACTTGTTCCGAAAGATTCACACTAAGCTATCTCCAAACTTGCCGTGCTATTGATCAGAATGATTCCACACTACTATCTCTAAGCTTGCAGCGCTATTGATCAGAATGATTCCACACTAAACTATCTCTAAGCTTGCCGCGCTATATCCTATCATCAAAACTTCTATCCTTTTAAAGTCTATCTCATTTACATATTTGATCCGTTTCTTCTTGGTATTGGGTTGGAAAAGTTTTGCCATTAATCGTGGCCGTCAAAGAACATAGGAGTTATGTTAGCAGAAGGACGCGAGAGACGTCAAGCTTCAAATACGTATTTATTCAATATCTTCCTTCCCCATTTTACGTTTTTAAACAATTTTAAATTTAAAGTGTTTAAATTCCCATAGCCTGATTTTTATTTTGGTTAGCCTGAGTACAAGGACTCGACTTCTCCCAGGTGTCTCCACCCCATCCCTTAACAGCATTTTACCAATGCAAATCCTGACTAGCTCATTTCATCATTTCACTGAAACAGTCCAGAGTTTGATAAAATCACTTACTTTCATCATGGAAATTGCATTGAAGCGACGTTATTTTAAAATATTGTCAAAAGGCTGCCAGGAGGGGGGAGAGACACCTGGGACATCGAGTCCTTGTACTTCGGAACCATACAGGTCGAAAATCCTCGAAGCCATGGGGAATTTAAAAATTTTTAAAATTGTTTAAAAACGTGAAATGGGGGGAAGTAATGGGGCTATTGGAATAAAATTACATATTTGAAAAGCTCATAGGGAGGATAATCGAATCCAGCCGGTGCGGTCAACCAAGATAGCAAAAGATTTGAGTTATTAATGGGGAAGCCCAGTAGGGGGGAGCACCGGGGAGGGGGGCAATTCCACGTAAAGCTCGCGCATACACGAAAATATGGCGGACCTCCAAAAATCAAGTCCCAAGCTTAGGGGGGATGAAATTTTTTCAGATTCATTTTTTATGCGCCCATAGGATTAACATGGGCGCATGATATTTTCGTGCTTAAGCCCTCCCCATGCCTACCGAATGGGAGTTACGTATATGACTGGATGGGTCTCGAAGAGAGGAACAGTTGGTTCAAATTTTAAGTCCGAGACTCAAACAGGAGCCAAGATATTGTGGATTTAAATAAATTTAAAAATTTTAAAAAGTTTAAAATAATTAAAAACTATGTAAGGAATAGAGCCCTATGAGCATGCAATTATAAAAACTGGAAGAGCAGTTAGAGAGGGATCGAATGCGCCTGGTCCGAATGGACTGAGGTTCGGGTGTCGAGATATTTTCCAAAAAGCCGTAGAGGGCGTGGGAATGCACCGGGGATGCGTCCCAGCAGATCCTAACCATAACAAAAGTTATTACGATCCCCCAAATATCAGTCCCCTAGCACCAAAAAGTGGCATATTGTTTTCATTTCATCATTTCACTAAAACAGTTCGGGGATTTAACTAATTCACTTACTTACAACAGGGAAAAGACATCAAAGAGATGTTATTTTAACATCTTGCGTTAATTGATCATCTCCTTTAGGGATTTGACGAAAGCCCTAATTTCATCGTGTTTCCCTGCGACATATATAATACATTAACGTTAAACTACTAAATGCATCATGCTCCCCATTAAAACCAATCTCGATACAAGACCATGAGATATGGTGTAAATAATGAATACAAGTTAATATATCATTCTCGTCAACAGGGATGATGGTTCAGAATTGTGAAATGCATCACGAATAACTCTTTAATTAAGATATTAGAAGGGGAAGATGTCAATTTTTTTAAACCATAGATTAATTATTCATAGGTTTTTTTACTTTAAAAAAGAATCTGATTTAAAAAAAATACATTGTTTTGTATATGCATATATCAAGGATGTACTTTTTTTCCATAGTTCCGAAAGGCTAGAACCTAGTACCTTCTGCTCCGTAAACCGAGTAACTTAGACGCTATACTAAAATAATCATCGTAGTACGAAGGTTGTTACTGGCTTATATAGATAACATTGCCACACAGTCGCCCATCCGGTATAGTGGTTAGCGACGCTGACTGCTGCGCCGTAGGGTGCGGGTTCGAATCCGGAGAAGACATGGACGTTTGTAAATGTATAGTGCCTTCGCGGCAGGGGGGTACTCTAAAAAGCCGTCGAACCGCAAGTCCTTTTGTGAGGTTGGTGGCAAGGGATGAAAGGTGGGAGGCCCCTGCCCCTCCCCCAGGGTATTCTTCCTCAAAATTGGGGTGGAGCGGAGCAAATCGTACTGTTACCAATATGATGCTCAAGGTTACGGCCAACTACAGGCGTACACCTAGCCCCTTGCCATGATGAATTTCGTGGGCCTGGATCTGACAGTTGAGAGTAGGTGGCATAAAAAACAACACACCGCCACACACTCCCCTGCCAGTGAGTCGGCGAATAGACGAACGAACGATTTCATACTTATGGCAAGGGTGTGAGTTGTTGTTTCGTCATTTCTGGTTAACGGCTTGTGTGTTGCGTCATTTTGTATTCGACGGCTTGAGTGTTGCATCATTTTTGTGTTTGACGGCTTGAGTGTTGCGTCATATCGATTTGACGAATTTGCTGTGCTGCGTCTTTGGTTGTTCTTACGGCGGATAGATGGAGCCACGTCTGCTCCTCGAAGATTTACGTTGTTTCGAAGTTCAGCCAGGGTCATCAATGAAGGTTAGAACCTGGTACCTTCGGTTCCGTAAGCCGAGTAAATTAGCCAATATACTAAGCTGATCACCGTAATACGGAGAGGTTGTTACTGGCTTATATAGATAACACCACCACATTCCTTTTGATTTATAACGATGGCCAAGAGTATCTATAAAATTAAAGAATATTCGTAAATAGTATACATAGGCTTCTGTAATTAGGTAATTTTTATTTATTGTTTTTTTAACTCTTCGCATTGACTCCTAGAAAAGGCTTCAAGGGTACATATACAATAGTTTTGAATCAATGATTTTATCTCACGAACAAAACAAACCTTGAACTTTCTTTATAAATACAACAAAACAATCGTTTTTCAATTGATCCCTTACCATGTGGGTATCGACGGTAACGAAATGGCAGGCTTTACTAGGCTTTACTTTTCAAGAGAGGAAAACTTGAGCCACAAGACGACAAACTTCTTACTTCAGAGACACTTAAAAACATATTTTTGAGAAATTAGTGGATACTCTAAGGTACTACTAGGCTGCAAAATCAACAGGTAAATTCTGAGCTAACATTCAAGGCGGAAAAAGTTTTGTCAAAAGCCCTGTAAAGAAGTGGCAAACTTCAGACTGCATGGAACATCATCTTAATGAACTAGGCATACTTCCATCTAGTATATGCCAAATTTGTAATTTGGGCATCGTGAGTGTAGAGTATCTTCTTATATGCGCAGAACTAGATAAAAAGTCCTAAAACGTAGTGAGACAAGCAAACTATACTGGAATACCAGAAATCTCATGAACTCCTTGTAAAGACTCCATTTCTTATGTTCCTTTTCTTGTTGTTTAAATTTTTATCTTTTCCTTTGTTCCCATGTTAATTTGTTTTGGTTCTTACTTTAAATGTTTGTTTATTTTTATTATTTATCATTGTTTCTTATGTGATACTTGAACTGTTTTATATGTTTGGATTAATTCTTCCTATATAGGCCTTCACACCTTCTCCAGCGCTCAGATACAACTATCAGTGTCAATAAAAACATGCGTAATGATTAATATTATTCGCAAGCACTCGCTCGATCGTTGTAACTAATCTCCAGCCGACTCTTCAACGATCAAAACAATACTGACCCAATTTCAGCGAGCGAATCCTGTTTATAGGCTGCTCGGATCTTTCTCGAAAGATCCACTTCATCCTAAATCGGGATGATCATAGATTTTTTCCGGTAATTTCCAAAAGCATACAATAGCCAAATCGCCAATAAGCTCGCCAACTCGAGAAAGTGGTCGCCAATTCGCTAAAGTATGCCCTTTCCTGAATCGCCAATATTTCGTCAAGTTTCATTGAAATGCTATTATAACGAATGGGCAGCGTTGCTTGCGAATATTACAATTTTAGCAAAAAATAAATACAATAGAAAGTAATATTAAAGTATTACACATCCAGATATAAATTATTTGCACTATCTATTTTTAGCATTAATTACTCAAAATTCGTAACAGTATTACTTGTAGTTACATTAACTGTAGGGAGCTATGAAGAAGGCGACAAAGAAAAATGTTACTACAAAAACTGGCAGCCTCTTTTTTATTTGTTGCTAGTTACGCTGTGAAAACTTTACTATCGTTGTTGACATTAGCCTCGTAAAATTTTACCATTTGTTAAAAAGGACTAATGTACAAAGCCTTTTTAGTAAGTAATTTTTTAAGGGATTAATGTCTGAATTTGTGTGTGTGTGTGTGGTGTAACATCTAAAGCTAATACTAAACATTATAAAACAAGTAATGCGTAATTTTCTATATAAAACAATGTTTAATGCAATCGTAAATTTGCATTGAGCAATTATACAGCACATGAAATAAATTAATAATTTGCTTGAAAATATAAATCTTTGTTACACTAGTATTAAAATCATTCAAGCTTTCTATGTGATTATCGATCGCCTTTTCTAGATATAAAACTCTTTTAGCACACACGCGTTGATAAAAAAATAAATAAATAAAATAGAATAAAAGAAACAATTTCTCCTAGGTGTAGTCTTGGCTTAACATTTACATCCTGTTGCTAATTAGTACAAATATTACAATCAGCAATCAAACAACCATTTGAAAAAAAAAATCACTTTTCTCTTTTAAATACCTATTTTTTTTTATGTCCTCATTCATCTATTTCATATCTTTACTCTTTTAAGTAATTGAAATTTTTAAATCTAAAAACAATTTGTTGACTTAACTTTAGTTTTTTTTTATTCAAATCAGTGAATATCTAACAAATTGAAAGGCTCAGACAAATAAATAAAAACTGTTTCTTATAAATGGACTTCCTGAAAAAAGTCCAGGGGGAAGGAAACTTGCCAAGACATCTTCCGGAGAAAGCTTTTGGAATTCTTGGAAACTTTCCCACGTTTTGCTAACTTTTTATTGGACATTCTTTTTTTCAACGGATAACATAATGGGCGAATCATTTGTCCAATCCGTAGTGTTAGTATCTTCTGTCTAAGTGTTTGTACTTTAATTTGGCAATGATTTGGAGATAGGAAGGTACTGAAATATTGTGTTCAGAAATATATATATATATATATAAATAATTTTAGTTATTAAATTATATAACATTAATGCAAAAGGTTTCAATATATTATTCTATTAAAGTCAATCTATATTTTTCAGCCATTAATAATGAAGTACTTGTAGAATATTGATGAGCGAGTTCAAATTTTTAAAACTTTCAATAAAATCACAGCCTGGCCTGGAATATTTTAAGGCATGGGCCCATATCCAGGGCTTCAATGTGTGACCTTGTCCCATTCTCAACTCGACCTCAGCAAGATGATTATTCGAATAATTTTAATCACCAAATTTTATTCTCGGATATATTCTCCAAAAACTGGAAATTTTGAACAATATGCCAACTGGCAACAGTGGCAAAACTTAATTATTATGCCATGTCCTCTCTTAGGTCTAGGCCTACCACCATATACTGTCACTTAAGCGAAATGCTGCAATTGGTCGAGTCGGTATGTGACATCATGTGTTATGCGCATTTATTTATTATCATTTGTATAAATATTTGTTGTGTTGTTGCTCATGCCACCTGCCTGACATAGTCAGATCGAGGCCCACGAAATTCATCGTGGCAATGATCTAGATATACGCCTGTCGTTGGCTCTAAGCCTTGAGCACCATACAGGTGACAGTACGATTTAGCTCGGAGAAATTTCCGAAGGAACGATAGATGGCGACACCACCTATCTCCACCTCCACAATTTAGGCATGGAATTGAATTGGAGGGAAATTTTCTCCAGTTCCCTGCACTCGTGATTCAGCCCACAAATTTTTCGGACACTCTGATTTAACGAGCATGTGCTCCGCGTGTACTCGTAGGGTATTTGGCGGTACGGGCATCGAACCCAGGCCTTCCGATCCGGAGTCCGGTGCTCTAACCACTAGGCTCCCCTCGGCCTCGTATAAATATTTAACAATGTTTGCTACATGCAGTCTACATAAAAGGGTCCTTATTTTTACGTAGGGGCAGAAGGCTTCAAGTGGTTAATTTGGGCTAGGGTGAGTGAGAGTTTAATGTTCAAAAAATGTCGTTATGATGAAAGAGTCGAGATGGAGTGATGTGGAATTTTAGAGGAAAATCATTTTTTTTTCAGAAATTTATCACTAAACTATTGGTCTAAAAACTGAAAAGGTTAATATGCTTCACTAGCTCTATCATAAGAAAATCGAATCATGGGTTCGATTCCTCATTCCAATCAAAGTCGTCTTGTTGAATAATAATAGCTACTTCATTTTAAATTTAATCGGGTCACCAAGTCTATGCGCAGCTGGAAATTAGAATAGTTGGATACCAGGTAAGGTGTTGTCTTCGTCATTGATCATTGTTAAAAAATATGAAATTCCTCGTTTTTTCTTAGCTTAGGTCTGGAACGATGTTAATTCATTTTTTTTTTTGTATGCTTAATGTTCAGCTTAGTGATATTTTAGTGATGATGTGATGAAAAAATTTAGAGAATATGGTCTCACAGATGTTCGTGCTACTCTTTGATCCTAATGCTATATCTGTCGTTGAGTACTAAATGGGCTGTTTTGTAGCCAAATGGATGACTTCTAACGTTGTCCTATAGTCAAAATATGTGAATCCTGCTAATCATACCGAGCAATAACTATCACATGTACGGTATAGAGAGAGCTGTGCAAAAATATCCTTTGTAATGGTTGCTGCAATGATTGCATCGGCGTAATGTGGGGCAAGATTGGATGAATTGTGCAACACATCCCAACTACATCATTGTCCTCTATCGAATAAGCTACAGTTCCTTCAGTGCTCCTGGTACTTTCCGCCATCCCATGACGCTTGGTTGGGTATGGTATGTTAATTGCTGCCTTGTGACCGTCTACTTTCAATCCCATTACATCGGCAGTCATGGCTGCCGATCGTCATGGTTGCTTGCAGAATGGCATCGCAAAGTGTTCTGCGATGTATCCCCTTTCAGTGCTGAAGCAGATGATCATCAGAAATATAAAGGCTATAGAAGAAAAACGACTTGGAAAATTACAAAACTGGAAGAAAATCGAATGGAATCTTTTGAGAGAAAAATATTTCAAAGAGTATATTTGGAGGTGTAAACGAAAACAATAGCTGGAGAAGTAGATACAATTTTAAATTATACAAAATTTATAAACAACCTGACATCGTTAAATGCATAAAAATAAATAAAATGAATTTAATGGCTCATATAATTCGAATGCCAAATGATAATATTGTCAAAAAGACATTGCAATTCAAAGTCACTGAGATTCGGAAGCGTGGAGACCTAGGCTGATATGAGTAAAGTAAACAAGAGGTCACAATATATATATATGGAGGAATCTTCAAAGGAAGGCACTGGCCCACGAGGGACTGTCTTGCCAGATATGATGAGGAGGAGGAAAACAAAAATATTCGATAGAAGATTATTTACTCATTTATTTCTCTTATTTCATTCGATCTGTTTAATAATAACATGCTATTTCACAAAATTCCATCTTGTGGAGAGTATTTTATTGGAATTTGGTCTTGTCTCAAAATCCTATCATGGTCTGAAATAATACAGACAAAACAATCGTCCTCACCACACACGCCCTAACCATTTTCTGTATAAAAGAATGTAATATATTTTAAAGTCTTTTCGGTTTAATAAAAGAAAAACTATTATGTTCCTCAAAATCATATTTTTTGGTGTATTTATAAAATGGTGCTTTTATAATTCAACATTTTTGGCAATCCTCAACATTTTAAAATGATGTTTATTATATAGTAAATAAAACCACATATACATGAACATTTTAGATTATTTTAATTGTTTATTCAAAATTCTTACAAAGTAAAAAGAAAACAAAAATTATTCGCTGCAATGGTTTTCCGAAAAATATAGCATTTCCCATAAAATTTAAATATTTTCTTTTCTCTTAAATAGATATAGCTCAAAAACTTCATTTCTTATTCAATTCCTACACTATTATCTCGCACTGTCTATATATTTATTTATTTATATATTTGTATATTTATTTATTTATCTTGGCGGAATTTTCAATCGTTAATAAAATACATTTTAAAGCACTGAATTGAGCTGAAATTTTATATACAGGATCATTTTGGATGACAATACAACAATTTAACTATAATTAATAAAATTAATTGATTAAAACTAATTATTTTAAGAATTACAAATACATCCACGTTGGCGACTTAGCGACCCTTTTGGCGACTTGTGTCAAAACTTGAAAAGGTTTTTTCTCACGTGTTAAAGCATTCAGTTGGACTGAAATTAAAAGGACAATACGATACTTTAATGATAATTTTAAAAAAACTAATTACCACTTAATGTTGTGATTCTATCATATGTATATACATATTTATATTAATTGTAACTATTTAATAAAAAGTAGCTAAAATAAAATTTTTCGCTGTTGATCTAAGTAGGAATTGACTCAAAAACTATTTTTTTATATTACTTGTTTTATGTGTAAAAGTTAATTGACATTTTTGCAAAGCATTGTATATATTGGTAAAGTTAGCATTTTAAAAAGTCCTAAATACATTCTAAATAAATTTTCCTTATGAAATCAATTTATATTGAAACCTTTTCATACTACGTTTAAAGAAGTCTCAAAAAAAGAAAAAAGTTCAGAAATATAACTTTTTGAGTTCAACGTGCTTCACAAAAACACTTTCAACGAACATTCTAGTCGTTTCACAATCATTTAACTCGAATAATTTGAAACTTTTTGTGTCCTCCACTAAACTCTACCGACTATTTAGTAGGTCATTCTTGACCATTGTGTTTTGTTTCGAGTGTAGGTGAAATCGACTTGTACCTTAAAAATGATAATCAGTTGCTTGGAAACAGGTTTAATCATCCGACTTTTAGGACTCATTTTTATGAGTGAAGAGGGAGGTGGTATGTAGGACGATTTAAAAATGAACTTGTTGTATGTAAAATATTGCTTGGCTCAAATATGAGTTTTTGTCTTGACTTTTTGGATCGCTTATGTTATCTTGAACCAATTCCATTTATGACTTGAGCACGACGTTCGAATTAGAACGCTTTCGTAGGTTCGGAAGATTTATCAAATGTTGCTCTAGATTTGTTCTGTTAAGATTCTAGATTTGGTATTTATATAAAATATTCGTTTATGATTTTTAGTGCTCATATAGTAATTCGTGTATTTTAATTATTTTGAAATTAATTTAAATAAAATTAATCAAAAGCAAACTTAAAATCTTGAGGAACAACCTTGTTTTTTAAAAATTTGAATCGCTTAGTAATATTTTTTTTAAAAATTAATGTTAGGCTAAAAAATGCATGAAAATGTTTGAAAGTATTTTGAAATTAATTTAAAGCAAACTTAAAATTTTAAGGAACATCTGTGGTTTTTAAAAATTAGAATGACTTATAGTAATATTATTTTTTAAAATTAATGTTAGGCCTAAAAAGTATGAAAATCTAAAAAAAAATCCGACATTTTTTGGGCTTTATTTATCGATTTTAGGCAATAATTAATCACGCGATTGATATGATAAAGATGATGAAGTATTCAATCAGATAAATGATGATAATATATGATAAAAATGAAGTATTCAATCAGAATTATAAGAAGGAAAAGTCGAGAAGTTATTGAGATTGAATTTTTTATAACTGTAAAGCAGCGTTTCTCAAACTGTGCCCCCCCCTAGAGGGGCGTGACAACACTACATGGGGGCGCGAGCATTTCGAAAAGTCAAAAATAGAAGATTATTTAAAAAAAATTATCAATTTACCTAAAAGTAGCAAAACAAAATGCATTCTGACACATTTATATTGATATAATATACTCATAAATGTATCAGTACTGCACAACGTATTTGATAACTAATTTATCAATACTAAGTTAAGAACAGGTTTAAAACTTACTAATGACTTCCATGGGCTTGTCATGTACAAAATTGTAATACAAAATTTACTATTATCTTTTTAATTTGTGACGTTTATAATTAGAGTCGTATTGTAGCATTATTAAACATAGTATACATTATTGTTACATTCTATATATTGTTACATACATAATATTGTTGTACATTTTTGTTACGTTCTATGTATTGTTACATTCATAATATCGTTGTATATTATTGTTACATTCATAATATTGTTGTATATAATTGTTACATTCATGATATTGTACATTATAGTTACATTCCATATATTTTTACTGTACGGAAGGGGGGCGCGATGAAATTATGATTGAAAATTGGGTTGCAAGCATTCAAAGTTTGAGAAGCACTGCTGTAAAGCATGAAGAAAATCAAATTGTATAAAAAACTTCAATTCAAAAAATAAATAGAAATTTGAGCAGCATCAGACATTCTATTCTTTATTAACAAGCAAAGAATATGGAGTAAATTAGTATTTATAAAATATATTACATAGATTTGAATTTCAAACCACATTTAAGGTATTTTTAATACCTTTTTCAGGGAATACAATAAGCCAACTGTGAAAACAGAATCTTTCGTGGACGCTGGTATTCGAATTAAGTTATAGCGCCATGTCTCTGATAACATCCAAAACCTACCACCGAGAGAGCTGAGTCTTCAGTATCACAAATTGATAGCCGGCGTTAAATTTGTCCACTTGTGAGTTCGAATTCTGATGTCTCTAAGGACCTGTCTTGCAGATAAATTTATGCTCGTTAAATCTATTGAGTCTCTTAAGTCTTCACGTTGGCAGGTTATGGTAGTTTAGAGAGTGAGATGCCATCTTCGTCGCTTGCTTGTGGCTCAGAATTGTAAGATTCATTGCTAGTAACTACCTGAGTTATATATACTTATTAGTGTGATGTTAATTAAACAATCAATTGATCAAGGTACCCGAGATTTTTTATGATGAACTATTGAGAACTTTACACTATAAATCAAACAGACACTATAAATTGTTATTATGAAGAAATTATAAAAAATAATGTCAATAATTGTAATATATTGTACGAATTTTGTGTAAATAGTGTAGATAATTTGTATTTGAGTGTTTGCATTTATATTACTCTATGTTATGTTTATTTTAT
>BMAV01023477.1:0-13820 GCA_019973955.1 Trichonephila inaurata madagascariensis
TTTTTCCGGTGAACCGGACTTTGATTTTCGAGTTTTTATCCTCAAAAAAATATCCTTTCCTTAATCGATGTATCCTGTAGAAATCTACCGAGGAGTAAAGCGCAAAAGATTGAAATTCTATTTAGTGAATTTTTTACCGAGATTTTTTTTCGCCTTCGGGATGTTTTTAAAAAAAGGACAGAAATGTAATTCGAAATTCGAAACTGGAATTTTTCACGCGTAAGTAAAATGTCTCTACTTTTCCATTCAAGGCATATATCGCTGCAAGTCTTTCCTTTTTTCCAATAATGTTTTTTTAATACTTTCTATTAAGGCAAAAAGATTTCCTTCCTTTTGAATAATACATACATTTTTTGCAAAATAGGGTGATGTGATGAAATTTTTTTTTAAAAATTTTCACAGCTGTTATTATTGAAAGTACGACTATTTCAAACTTCCCTTTTTAACAGTTTTTTTTCATGTATGATTCGATGTAAGAAAAATAGATTGTGTGTGGATCAATTTTTTTTTATCTATCCAGAACAAATGTTATCTAGTACATACACTTGTAGAAAAGTCTGTTTTTAGACTATTTTTAAATGAAGAACGAAAAGGATTTAAAAATTAATTATCCAACTACGTTCGGAACCATGTTTTTAAAAAAAGCGCATAAATATTTTTTCATGATTTTTATTCCTTAGAAAAATGATGTAAAAAATTTTTTTGGAATTTTTAAAAAAAATTATTTAATAAATATTTCGGCTGAATTAGAATAACCTTTACCCGTTTTCCGGAAAAATGTTTATTGTTTTAAAATTTTTTTAAATTAGCTGACCCTGCAAAGGCTCAACTATGAGTTTTGAAAATTCACATTTTTTTCAGAGTTACAACCATTTGAAATAATGATCGGCTATTTTCTTAAAATTTTCCTTTTTTTTCAAAACACGGGTAAATCGACTTCCCAGTTATGCATTTTTAAAAAAATTTAGTTGACCTCTGACGGGTCGGCAAAAAGGGAAAATTTTCAAAAAAATTTGGGAAAAAGGTTTTTCAAAATTCATTTTTTGAAAAAATGTATTTAAAAAAATTTTTGAAATTCCAAAAATTTTAAGTCCCAAAATCTAAGTGAAAAATTTTATAAAATATATTTTTGCTTTTTAAAATAAGGATCCCACTACGTTCGGGAAACCCTGAACTTGAAAAAAAATTTTTTTAAATCTTTTTTTAGATATTTTAAAAATTTAGAAAAACAAAAGTAAAATTGTTTGCTTTCACGTTTTAAAATAAAAATGTTTTGTAACGTTACGACAAAAAAGAAATAGAAAAGTCGGTTCACGTTTTAGTAGTAACTATAAAAAATTTTTTAAAAAAAGGGAATTGAGCTATTTAGCTGTTTGGTTGACCCGTTTTTAAACCTCCCCAATCGTTTCGGCATTGAACTAACATGTCTTGTGGTTTCTTCAGCGCTTATTTTTTCCTAGATCCTTAAGAACCCCCCGTATACCCTTTGCTAGATATATTTATTTGAAAATTTTACGCTCCAAAATCTCCAGGCTTCTTGGGATTCAGATGAGGACGTGCTTGGAAAATTTTTTGGGAACCGGCCCAAAAAAGCCCACCTGCGGGCTTAGCCCTTTCATATTGGAAACAAAATTACCCTAAGCCGAGTTTGGTGGCATTTTCCCTTTTAAATTTTTTTAAAACACCCAAAGGTAATCAATTTGTTCAAAATGTTTCATATACCCGCTTCCCAAATACCATTGCTCGCCACGCACCCCACACCATGACTTCCCCCCACCCTTTTTTTCCGTTCATATAAATGCTCTTTTTTTAAGGGTATGCAAATTTTCTCCATAACAAACGATTTTTATTCCAAAAATCCCAAAAATTTTCTCTAATCAGGAAAATCCGTCCTCAGAACACAGGAGGGTGTATATGATCTTTTCAAAAGCTATCCCTTTAAAGATGGTTGATCATTGAAATATAAGGCTTTATGGGCCCCTCGTCTACGGGATCCGGCCTTTTTAGGTTTTTCTTGCAGAAACCGCACAAATGCTTTTGTTAAACTTCTTGTCAACTTCTGTTGCTATTTAAGTTGCATTTAAGAGCAGGTTTTTCTTCGCCATTCATATCATACTTCGTTTTTCTGTGATAGTGAGTTTAGATGGACGACCTAAACAAGGTAAATTTCTTGTAGATTTAGACACACTGGATAACACGCTGGATAGATGAATACTGCTTCCCGGCGGATCTGGCTATATCCCGATGACTTTTTGCGTCTTCCCACATTTTCAGAGTGATTTTACGCACACCGATACTTTATTTCCTCTTAATTTCCATGTCCTTGTTTCGAATCTCACAAAAATGTCATTGGTCACAGTTTTCTTAACTATTTTACTTGATAACTAAAACAAAAACTGTGTTTAAATAAACGTCTGTTGAAAAATTCAGGAACAAGAATATTCAAATAGAGAACGCAGACATTTTCTGCCTTCCATTTGTGTTTTTTGCCAAAACTTTCTTACCTTAAGTATTTTTTAATTCAAAGTTAACGAATTCATGCAATCAATTTTTAAATAATAGTAAACAAATTCGAAATTTTGTTTAAAAAAAATTATTTTTTTAAAATTTTTTTCCTTTGTGATGATTTTTTATGGGTGAACAAAAATTTTTTCTAGCATGTTTAGATGATGCGAAAAATAAAATAAAAATTTAATTTTTATGTTCAGTACTGCCAAAAGGACAATAAGGTTTAGGTATTTGAGCTTTTAAAAAGGGAAAAACCTTTTTTAAAAAAAAGCGAACTTAAGTGCGTTCTGACATTTATTGCGATGACAGAACACCTATTAAATAGCTGCAAATCAGAAACCATCAGGTATGTTTAACAGCTTCTTTAATATTTATACTTTTAAAAAAACAACTTTTCGAAATAACGGTGTACGATAAAGCAGAAGATAGAAAAAAAACTTGAATCGCATTGGTTTGAGGGTGCGGGGAGGGAGAGGGAGGTGGGTATAATATAAATATTAGTAGTAGATACTGGTATCGTGTGGGGTTTTTCTGGAAAATAACTGGGAAACCAAATTGTCTTTTTTTGATTTAATGGTAACACAAAAATTGAATAAAACAAAAACAATAATTTTAAAAATTAATATTTGCTAAAATATTTTAAATAAACAACGTCCCCTAAAACCGGGGCAAGATTTTAAATGAAAATAACCGAGATAAAAAAAACGGCGACCAAACGCGCTGAAGCCAGGTTCACTGAGGCAGAATCTCCTACATATAGTTTTCGTCGAGATACACTCTCCCCCCTCTCCTCCGTGGGTCTGACCGATACGCTCCGCCCACGCAGGGGACGATAATTTACAACACTGGGGTTATGAAATGTTGCAATGTACATTGTACTGCTCATTTTGCTCACATATCAATAATCATAGTCTTACGTTTTTTTTTTATATATATTTTAAAAAAGTAATTTTATTTTGAGTCTAAAATAATCTAAGGCAATGGTTTCCAACCCCCGGCCGTGATTCGGTACCGATCCTTAGATCGAATGGTACCGGGCCAGAAAAGGAACAATAAATAATTTCCATTTTATTTACTGCGGTGTATTTTCTCTCCCAATATGTGCAACTTTCCATGGAAATCACTTTATGTTCATTTCTTGGCATAATTGTAACTTAGTCTGAAGCCATATTTAAATACAATTAAATTAAATCATTTAAAAACCCCAAAATATAAACAATCAATCCCCCCACCCTCTCACCCGGGGGATAAAATTTATCAAATTGACAGGTCCACGGCGATATAAAGGTTGTGGAATACTAACCTAAAAAAATTTTTTTTTCCTTTTTCAAAAACAACTCCTTTTATGACAAAAAGGGGTAAGATATCAAATGAGACGATTGTAACAGATGTCACCACCATATATTTAACAATATGAAACCGTGACACGTGATTTTTTTTTAGTTTGACCTTTGATACTCATGTTTAGTTTTCGATTTGCATTGTATTTTTTTCTGTTGAAAATGTGGGGCTGGACCGTTTTTTCGGGCCGTTAACGAAAAAAAGCTGGAAACCCAAATCTTGTAAAGCATCAGTGGAATGCTCTGAGCCATGCGCAGTGCTACATTGTTTGAAAAATTTCAAAAAGGTGATTTTGATGTGAGAAACGAGGAGCGTGGCAGACCAGCAAAAATTTGAAGATGCTGAATTGCAAGCATTCACGATGAAGATGATGGCCAAACGCAAGAACATCTTGCAGAATAATTGAATGTTGACCAGAGCACTGTTTCCCGTCGTCTCAAAGCAATGGGCAAGATAATAAGGTGGGTAGATGGGTCCCACGAGCTAACGAACCGTCAATAGGTAAACCGAAAATCATTGCGAAATTTTGCTTGCCGCTACAAACGCAAGTCATATCTCCATCGTATTGTGACTGGCGATGAAAAATGGATTTATTTTGAGAATCCCAAGCGTAATTGATCATGTGTTGAACCCGGACTGCCCTCCAAATCGACTGCAAGGCCGAATCGCTTCAGCCGCAAGACAATGCTGTTAATTTTCTGGGATCAGGAGGGACCAATCTATTATGAGCTTCTCAAACCCGGCAAAACCGTTAATACTGATCGCTACAAGCAACAATTACTTAATTTGAACGATGTTATACTCGAAAACGTGAGCAATACAAGAAACGGCAGCACAATTGATTTTCCTGATGACAACGTTCCCAGCCCAAAGCTAAAACCCACCAGGACATCGTTAAGGCGCTTGGCTGGGAGCCCTTAGGGGCATGCGCCTTATTCGCCAGACTTGGCTCCTTCCGATTATCACCTATTTGCATCATTGGGACACGCATTGGCTGACCAGCGCTTCACTTCTTACGAAAACGTCATATCTTGGCTTGATGACTGGCTGGCCTCAAAAGACTGATCATTTTTTTGGCATGGTATTAACAAATTGTCCGAAAGATGGGGAAAATGTGTAGCTAGCGATGGATATTATTTTGAATAAAGAAATATTAACAGTTTTCGCAAATTTATTGTGTTTTTTTTAAACAATCGTCTCATTTCATTTGCATACACCTGGTATTAAAAAAGTTGAAATTATTCTTTTAGTTATACTTTTTCCTGATCTACAAACCATAGAACATCTTTTCGTCATAGAAAAGCTCCGATTAACAATTTTTTTTCTATTATAACAATCACGGTTCACCCTATTGATGAATCTTCTGTAAAAAGGATTTATTTTAAACTACCATAAATTTTTTCTTTTTCTTTTTTCTGCGTACTTGGTGCTATAGATATATAATATCATAGAAGGGAATTGGGTATATCTTCTATTAAATTTGGGGGGAAATTGTGTTATTCCGGATTTATCTTTTAAAATACATGATCATCTACAAGAATGATGATAATAATATTATTTCTCAATAACAGTGATTTTCTACGTAATACTAATCCATAAAATTAATGTATAGTTGTAATCCAATCCTTAATTTTTTGCACTTGTATATGACATGCTGGAGTTTGTGTATATAGACATCGCACTATAAAGCAACATGAGGGCTATTGGCGATGGACCTTATGTTTTGAACTACGGGCAAGAGACGAGGACTACACTTATCTGGCACATCCTTCTCCAAAATATCACAGCACATCAATAGGAGGTTTCTGAGTCACAGATTTAACGTGCATCAGTTTCTCTACAACATAAATGGGCATTAAGTCGATCGCGATTGACTGGTGGACCGCCTTTACTAATACCTAAGACGCACATACTAAAAGAAACGTATCTATGCCTGCCAGAATGAAAGATCGGCTTTTTACAATCGATGCAAATGTGTTTACTTCAGCAAATGATTCGATAAATGTGTTGATACCACAAGTAACTTCATAGGAAAGGCACACACAATAAAACCTAATACGTACACTGTCTTTGTAGAGAAAAAAGTTATCTCTATGATACCAGTCATATAATTGAATTTTTTCCCTTCACACCAACTAAAAGAGTGAATGAATATTAACGTCGCATTGTTCAGCTACACGAGGGCTTTTGGCGACGAACCTCGTAATTTTGAACCACGGTCAAGTAACGAGGATGGCACCTGAAGAACTGCCTAAATAAGAACTACCACACCAACAGGAGGACGTTTGAGCTCTCGACCGATTTAACGTGCAACCCAAACACGGCGGGTCTTTAGTGGTACTGGGCTCGAACTCGTGACAAGTCAGCCACGATCCCATACCTTGACCACTAGGCTATCGCGGCCACACCGAATGAAAGAGATAAAAATGTTGATGATGACCTTTTCCCGCGATAGCACAGGATTGGCTATGGATACATCATCCCACACCTCGAACTTTCACAGGATTAGGTTCTCGTGTTGATCCCATGTCCTGCGATGGCAGTGAGCAAATTCAGAACATACGTTGGTTTCAGATTCGTAGGGTAACGTATGTTTTTAGCATGCTGCATTGAATACATCCACGTTCCATGGTCTAGGAATCATTCATAGTTGTTCAAGCATTCAACTTGTTAGTTTTGTGTTACGTGTGTTCTTGCAGTAAAAATAGTAATCTGCCATATATTAAAAGAGTAAAATGTTGAAAACAAGTGTTAAAAAACATAACATACAATTTTAATACACAGAATGGTTACACCTACATCACTGGGTGGACCGCAACACCTTAAAAACTTTAGAAGTAGTCCGTACATTAAAAAAGTTCGCCCACCCCTGCTCTACAAGATGGGTTTTCAGCAGCTCGTTATCGTGTACGCATTACACGATGACCACGAGCTCTCGAAGATGACCATTGGGTATCGTGATCGTATGAAAACATCGTATGCTGAAAACAACAACACTAATTAACTCTGAAACACACTGTAGGGGTGGTAACATTATTTGACATTATTTGATGTAAAATATGGTATTTAAGATCTCACTCAGCAAGAGTTTGCCAAGCTTCGTTAATTTATCGGGGGAAATGTGGTAACAGGCCAAGCAAGAATTTGTCTTCCTTGTGTTAGTTGTTTTGTGTTAGCAATTGTGTTAGATAACAATCCGATCCCAAATATATTATGAAAACAATGCAAAACATGCAAAAAACAGCCTTTTATGCACGTTTGAAATTGCTTCAAAGGTACGATATGAAAAGATAAAAAAGAAAAAAAATTATAAAATTAAATCATATTATTATATAATACATAAAATATATCTAAAATGTTCAATTCTACCATTACAAATTACTTTAATACATTTGCATAAAAATAAATACAAGAATATACCTAACAAAACTTATAATAAATCAAGGAAATAAAAAAGAAAATCAAGAGTTAAAATTCTGGCTCTTAAAAAAATCATCAAAAAAAGGTTTTCTTAGGGAGAAATGATTGGCTAAAAGGGAAAGAGGGAATAAAAGAGTAATTAAAGGGAAATGTGAAAACTAAACTAAGAATAATAAAATATTTTAGGGGCAAAAAAAAAAAAATGCAGTGGAAATTCACCTCTTACAAGTTACACCTATCATTGGCATCTTGTTTTTAGAAAATTAAATCATAAAATAATTTAAGTAATTAATGAATATTCTATATTTGATATAATTAAGTAAGCGATCAATGCATCACAGAATATTAATCAAAATGAACGGTCAAAAATCAGTTTCATAAAACGAAATTGAGAGAGAGAGAGAGAGAATTTCTATGGATAAGAAATACATAATTTCTGACTAAGATTATTAAAAATTATACATTTTATTTTCTCATTATATTTTCAGTTCATTTACAACTTTTTTCGGGAGAGAGAGAGAATCATATCTATAAAATATACCAATTTAATAAATAGATAAAAAAAAGTTGACTCATTATTAAATTGTATACCAATCTTAAAACTGAAAGCATAATTCTAAAAAGAGCAGTCTTTCAAAGATAGTTTTCTTTTTTTCCCCTCCCATTTTAAGAAATCATTTGCGTGAGCTTTCGTGAACACAATATATACGGATTTATGTTAACAATATCACATGTAAATATTTACACTTACTAAGAATAAGAAAATCTTACAAAACTTTGCTCATTATAGAACCGAGTTACTAAATATTTCAAAAGCATATCTTCGTAATTTATTATTTTAAAAAGAAAAATAATACTGATTAAGGGGGTCAGGCACATCACAGGAGCCATGTTAAATTGCGTAAGTTTATGTACCTTATTCTCAAAAGATACTTATTTCTCATGAATAAAGTTTTTACAGTAGATTATGTGTACTATTATTTACACTTTAACGAAGGGTTTTGCATTTTGGTTCAAAATTAAAATAATTATGAATTTTTTAAAAATTGTCGAATATTTTTCCCTAAAAAAAATTTAGTTTAAAAAATTCATTTCTAATAATGTTTCCCACATATATTTAATTCCCTCCATTAAAATCTGTAAACCAATAAAAAGTCTGTTCATTGAAAATTTGAGATTATAGGATAAGCAGTTTTTCAGAAAAAGGTACATAAAGTGAAAAATATTACATTTTGGAAAAACAGGCTTTAAAGTAAAAATTTGTAATTTTTTGAGCGTTTACTTTAATACTTTCCAGAAGCATATGAAGCATTTTTTTACTCTCTGCTCGTATAAAAGATTCTTCTTATTTTCTTTTTGTCATTATTTTTAACAATTTTGAATTTCTTGGAATCTTAAGATGTTTTTGTTGCGCTGCACGAATCCTACGCTTAGCTAGTATTTTGAAGGGTGGCACACATTTATAACTTGGTTCAATATAACACTGCTGTAATATCATTATTTTTGCTACATGACTCATATTGATGTGCATAGCCATGTTTACCCCTAATTTTAGAGTGTTTAATTCCACAAATGTAGATCTTGGAATCACTGATCATATGGCATTATTATCCGACTCTCTTGGGCTCTGGGTCGTTCTATTAAAACATTTTCTTAATAACATAGGATTACCTAAATCCCTAAAAATTGGCTTAATTTAATTTACTATGGTATATAGCACGTGTGCATGTGTTTACGATCCTATTCCCTTCCGTTGCATTCAGATTCTGTCTTTTAAAACTTACACCAGGCATTCATAATCGCAGGACACGGTCCATATTGAGGACTCTCGTTTGAAGACAGAAGATGAAAATAAATAGCCTAAATAGCAGTTCCCCTGCGTGCTGTGTAGATCATTAATATTATTTCTAATAGCCATACTAAAATATCTTTGAATTTTTTATATTAAAATGTCGGTGAGTCGGTTACGACGACTTAGGCTTTTTCTATCACAACTTTTTTTCTTTGTTTCGCTCTTAAGATCCAAAAGACGTATACCCATACACTTTTGGAATAGCCCAATACACCCTAATTTTTCCACTTGAAATTTATATGGATTCGCGATCATGAGAAACCTATGCAAGGGGAAACACAGGTGCTCCTAGCAGAGCTCATTTGATGCGCGTCAAAGAGTAGCTTCATTTAAAAAAATAATAAAAATACTTCTAATTATCAAATTTCCTTATAACATATATAATTTTAAGCAGAAATATTTGAGTTTTTAGAAAATGTAAAAAAAAGTGAAAATCGATTATTTTACGAAAATTCATGTGCCGAGCCTTGAATGGCTTATGCACGCAAAAACAATCAAAGTATATTTTCATTGTTTGCATTATATAACTTGAAATTTTTGAATAAAGCACTTTATATTATGAGTACGGAAATTTTTTGTGTCGCCAAACATGAAAGTACAGTAAGATATTGTAGCAATAGATGCCTTACATCGAACTGCAGAAATAAAAGAATTTCGATAGTTCTTCGTTTTTAAAAAATAGAAAATGTTTTCTATGTAAAACCTTATTCAAGTATTAAAAAAAAAATATTGATTGGAGAATGGCAGTCTTGATTGCGATCGCTACTGCCCCTTGATCTCGAGTCAGTGTTCACTCTTTTTATATGGCTCTTTAATACCTTCATTATTTGGCTATATTTAATATTTGTTTCTTCTATCTCAAAATTTTGCCGATCCCTGCCCTAAAGGCTCGAAGGAATTATCATGCGCGTAGAATTTATCAAACACAAACTGCAACTGCTGATTTACACATGTTTCCATACTCCCTATCACGTATAAAATGTATGCTCTCTGTACATTTCTAAACAAATTTATGCCATTGTAAAAATATATTGTCACATATTCAGATATTGTAAATTTAAAAAAAAAATGTTTTGTTTTAGCATTGCTACGGATTTTGGGTAATTAGTGCTTAATTTTATCTTATATATAAAATAGTTTAAATAATTTAAATCTGCATGCTTTATAAGTTAATATTACATTCTGTTGCATTTATATTATGATAAAAATTGTAATATTCGCAAGCATCGCAGTCCCTTACATTATAATGACGTTTCAATTTGAATTTTGCGAAATATTGGAGATACAGCCATCGGCATCATTTTTGACAACCAAATTTGGTAACCTGTCGACTATGTTGGCGAAAGAAAGTGGTAGTAAGTGTAGATGGGGTGAAAACCTTCTGGAACTTATTGTGCAAATTTTATTGCTGTATCCTGTATTTAAAGAATTGTTTTCGACAATAAATTGCATCACTCTTGAACTGTTTTTTAGTTTAATATAAAAAATTCCCGAACCCATAAAAAAGTATTTTTGTTTAGAACCCCCCTCAAATATATTTCACGATTCACCCAAAAGGTATGCATGACCTTCTTGAAAGTGGGGCTCCTGGGGTGAGTGGAGGGAGGTGAGACCGGACGTCCATTCCTGTCCACCCACATGTACGCAAAGGTGGGAGACCAACGTCCAGGACGATTTAAAAGCACCGAGCTAACGCCTGCGATCAACGAGTAGAGATCACCACTACCCAATGATGAAATCTGAAAAGAAACAAATTCCAACTTGAGAATAACATGCACATTACAACATAGTTAAACTGCTGGTGTGTAAAATCATCCATTCATTTAGATCGATTCAAACCAGAATTAGTAAAAATACATTGTGTAACAAAAACCATTATTCACAGCCGAAATTAAAATTCATTGATCTTAAATTTTCTTAAAAACTTTTTTAGGCGAAAAAAAATATTTCCCACCACTTTTTTGGGCACTTTTTTGTGCCCAAATTTTAATTTTGGGCCCCCAAATTTTTCTTAAAATTTTATCCGAGGAAAAAAAACAATTGCAACATAACTATATCACAAATTAGTAAAGGAACAGCTTATTTGTTTAAATCACAAAAAAAGTGCAAATATCACTATTCAGTCTGTGTTCTGCAGTTTTCATCATATAAATAATGAAACCAAACCGAAGTACTATCAAATGATTTATTTATGTTCTTTAAAGTTATTTTTATTAAATTTTTAAAGGGTTATTATTTATATGTATAATAACCCCTGAAAAAAAATTTTTAAACCCAAAAAATATGATATGAAAAACAATGTAATTAAAAACCGTCAATTTAAAAATTTTAAAAATATTCGCACTTTTTTCCAAAGTAGAGCCTTGTTTTCACATATATGAATATCAGATTACACTCTGAGCTATCATAGTATACTTTTGGCCCGCCTCCTTCGAATTCACATACCTTATCACTTCTCTCAACTGTACGATGCACATTCTCTAATTAATTTCACCCGTTAGGAAGATATAAAAACAAAAACGTATACTATTTTGGTATGTTGGCGATCATTAAACATATAGTGGAGACGATTTAAAAAAAAATATTCTAGTAAATACCGAAAAACCGGTATTTAAACTTGAGAATACCGGTATTACAAAACTGTACAAATGTCTCAAAATACCGTATTCGGAAACCCCAAAGTGTAACCCCTTTCGGGATATTTAACTTATTCTTTCGTGTATAGAAGGAAGTACATCAAGGAAGTCAAAATTTACCAAATCGTGTGCTTTGCCCGACGAGGAATTAGCTACACCCAATTCAAAATTCATCTACTTTATTCGAATGCATTATATATTTTAAAAGATTTTTATTTATTTAATTATCAGTATAAAAGAGTTTTAATAATCAATTATATAGCGTTTAAAGTAGTAGAGAGAGAACGAAAAATGAATTATAAAAAAAGAATACATAATAAATGAAGAGATTAATAAAACGCAGTAGAACCTGTTTTTGTGCGGTCCTTTTTTATGTGATTTTATTTTTTTGTGTGATCTTTTTTCAATTCCGAAACTCCACCTCTATTTATTTATTTATTTATCTTGGGGAATTTTTTAAACGTTAATAAAAAAACCTTTTAAAGCGCTCTATTGAGCTAAAATTTTATTTACAGGATTATTTTTAAAGACAATAATTATTTAAAGAACTACAAAAACAGCCACGTTGGCATCATATTTGGTGACTTGGCGACCCTTTTGAGGACTTGTGTCAAAACGTGAAAATGTTTTTTTTCTCACATTTTTTAAAACGATTTGAGCCAAATTTTTATACACCATTGTTTTGGGTAAAAATACGATAGTTTAATTATAATGAATTAAAATTAATTGACTGAAACTAATTATTTAAAGAATTACAGATACAGTCACGTTGATTTCATTTTTAGCGATTTGGGTGAAAACCTGAAAAGATTTTTTCTCACGTTTTATAGCATTCAGTTAAACTGAAATTTTATAGACACGATTGTTTTGGATGAAAAAATTTTACTTAAATGATAATTAATACAAATTGATTACCATTTTTTTGGGTTTGGATTCCCCTATGTACATACATATTTATATTAATTGTAACTATTTAAAAAAAAGAAGCTAAAATAAAAATTTTCTATGTTATCTAAGTAGGAATTGACTTAATTTTTTTCTTTTTATATTACTTGTTATGTATATGAATTTCAACGGCTTTGGCACCATTATAATGTTTTTTTATTAATATACAAAAATACACTTCAAGACGCTCTATTCATTTATTACAAACAGTCTTTCGACAACGCACGTTCAATGGACTAAATTCATATGACGTCAAAAGAGTCACATGATAATGGCAACCACGTGTTTTCAGCCAATCAGTTCAAAAGCTCATGTGACGTCATAGTCACAATAAATGCAATCCTTTATTTTTAGCTAATCAGATCATACACTTCGCTGTTGCCAAATTACGTTTTTATAGAAACTTTTTTTTTTAAAAAAAGTGATACTTTTCACTTTATTTAAAAATACATATATAAAACAAGATTTTTTTTCTTAAATTTAAAAAAAAAAATTGTTGAAGTTTCTTTTTATAACAGTTGAACATCTTTTCCCCTTTTTGAAATTTGAAAATTTTTTCAAGTTTAACGAATAGAATAAAAGTCAAGGTTTTTTAAAGTCAGTTTTGAACAATGTAGAACAGTTTTGCCCTTTTTCATGCGAATGCTAATTTAATCCATTTATTTTCTCCCCCCGCGCACGCGCTTGATTGAAGACGGGTTTTTCCAATGACACAGTGACATTATCAATAATTTGAATAATTTGAAGATGAACAAAAAACCAGATTTTTGAACGTCTAAAATATATGCAGGGGTCTAACACCAACAAAATTAAAAACATTTTTAAAAATAGGTTCCAAAAAGATCGTGCATATCTGGTTATTGTGACGCTTACAAGACATAACGTCGTCGCAAAAACTTATCGCTTACTTTGCGGTACTAAAAAATAAACCAATCGAAATTGTATCTTCAAGTAACGAAAGCGATTTTGAACTAATTCATCGCGGAAAGATCCATGTTTTGGATTACGATGAGTAGCAGTGATTTATGTATGTAATTTTTTGGGAAAAATTCTCCATTTACAATGGAAATTAAATGTTTTAAAATTTTCCATTGCAAATTTTTATTTTTTTTAAAAAT
>BMAV01023478.1:0-18539 GCA_019973955.1 Trichonephila inaurata madagascariensis
AAAAAGCTAAAAAACATGTGCAATGTGTATTTTCTCGCTTGCTTGCTCAAATGTATTGTATGAAATATTAATATTATTTATCGCCAATACATTATTTTAAATTAAAATTTTAATTCCATTTATATAACGTAGCTTAAATGATACGTACATTAATGTTAAGATATTTTAAGAAAACAATTTGTAAGTATTTGTTGCTAGAAAATATTTTCCGTAAAATCCGGCGTATAACGCGCACTTTGAATTCAAAAAATATAATCGAAACTTAAGGGTGCGCGTTATGTGCCGGGTATAAAAACAATAACTTTAAGATTAACAAAAGAGATGAGCATAAGAGAATGTATCAAAACACTGCTTATTAAAAAGAAACGACTTGCCTTACGAATAAAAAAACAAAAAAAAAAGAGTTGTAGTCTAGAAGAGTACTATTTTTTCAAAAGTTTGGGATAATACCTCTAATAAATTACTTCAAAACATAAAATCAATGTATACTAATATTTCAGATTTCTTTGTTAAAAAGGTGGTGCCCATTATACGGCGAATATACCAAAAAAATAAAATAAAAAATCAGCTTGAAAATCTAGGTACGCGTTATACACCGCATTTTAAGGTAATTTTAAATAATAAATTAAATTATTATAAATCTACAAAAATGTCCTATTTAAATGTTGTAAGATGCTATTTATAAATTAGTTCAGCTATCTTCCAAAATTTGGTTAATCCTTTATAAGTAAAGTGTAAAAACTGAGATGTTAAAATTAATATTTTGTGAAAAATAAAAAAAAATAAATATACCAGTCATTTTTTTTTAAAAGAAAATAATTAGGTACAATATAATATAATAAACAGTTTTATAGATATATCACTTGTTCTGCCTAAGTGTTATTCTTTTAACAAATTACCTACTTGAAAAGTTGATGGATATATATGTAACTGAAAACTAAAAAGAAAATGTAAGTAAAAATGAATTTACAGATTTTTTTTTCAAAAAATGAATGAAACAGGCCTAAAGGTAAAAATAATTTAATTAATCTTGAAGGCTTGCATATTTCAGCATAATTGATATGAGCTTAAATGCATCAACTCTGAGAAGAGGGCGAGGACTTATTTTATAATATAGTATTTTAACTTAAAATTACCGCTATAAATTTAATAAAGTATAAATGCCGATATCTATCTATCTAATATAAGGCTAGCCAATTTTTTTCTATGTTTGCCAGCATAACTGGGCTATAAGAAAGGAAAAATAACATGTTAGAATAATTTTTTAAGAAATATTCGTAAGTTTATAAACGTAAAGCCAAACGATTAATAAAGAAAATACCATAAGATGTTTCAAGTGCCAAATACCATGAAAAAAACAACAACATTAAGGGGACACAGTACGATTCAATTGACAAAAATCGGTCAAAAAATCAAATATAATTTTTCTAGCCTAAATTATTTTTTATATACTTTTCTATAACCTTACAAAATTTGAAAACTCTAAACTTAAAAAATGCCGAATTATGAAAGCTTTTACATTCATTTTTATTCACATCTCTATGGCAAATCAAAATTTTAAACTTAATTATCTCAGAAAGGTAAAATAACTAGTTTGTCTTCATTTAAAATGCTAAGGCTTTTTTTCTATTGTGCCTAATGCTTTGAATATTATTTTACCCATTGCTAATAGTACATGTTACAAAAGTTGGTATGCATTTTTGAATCAAAGCAATACTTATTTTTTAAAAATAATTGAAATTAGAATTTGCAAATTTTTTAAGGAATTTTCAATAAGGATTCATAAAAAGAAGTATTGTACAAATACCAATCGTGTTATCGCAAAACCCATGCCAACTTTTGTTATAAATAGTTGGACGTATTTGTTAATATCAAATTTCATGTGTGTACGTAAATTTTTGTAGAAGGAGTAGCCTTTTAAAATCACTTCACAAATTTTAGGTTTTTTTCCTTAAAAAATTAAATAGCTAACTTTTTATGAAATTGTGAGCACAAAATCTGTTTTACATAGTATACGTACATAGGAAGCAACCAAAAAAATTTTAAAAATCCTTAAATTAAAAATTTTTGCTTAAATCGTACCATGTCCCCATAATCTACATACCAAAAGAGGATGAAATGATCCATTTTTCCGAAAAAATTAAAATGTCACTCAATTGCTCCGGTACGTATTTTTATAGACAAAGAAAAATAAACTCTATCATAGGACAGGAAACATGAATAATGTTATTGCAACATTATTTATGGAACATTTCTTGTAATGAAATTTATCTATTCATTCATCGTTATGAAAGAAAAAAAAATGAAATGACACAATAGGAATGATATATTTAAGGAATATTTTTATCTGATAAAAAAAAGGGAGGAAAACAACAACATTTAAATAAATTTTCAAAGTTGGGATATATCTTACAAAAATCATTTGTCTATTTGATTAAGTACATCAAAAGATTGGGAGGGGGATAGGCAAACTGTCAGGAGACTAACTAATAGGTAAATAGTTATTTTTTTTTATCTGCGTAATTAGATTTTAAATTTTCAGCTTGTGGAGACTAAACAAAAATTCCATAATTATGGAAAATAAGAGATATTTTATTTAAATGGAAAACAAAAAGTTGCAGTTAAAAAGATCAACAAACTTAACAATTAAATCTAATCCAAAATCGAAAAACGAAACTTATTTTTGTTTTTGGGTTTCCCTTTAATCTTGAACTAAATATTGTATGGGGTTTAAGCGGTAGTGAAAAATCCCCTTTTATATGACATTAAATTTACTAAGATTTTTTTCTAGTACTGTTTATCCATTTTATATCTTCAAATATTTTAGAAAAACTATAACATCAAAATACTAAAATTAAACATTTTCAATCTCTTTTAAAAAAAACAAATTTCCCAAAAATCTAGAGTAAGCTCGCTGAAAGTAATAAAATCGTGAACACATAATATTGTATTAAATCATAGGTTTTAAACCCTTTTTATGAACTAGCCCCCCTTTTTCTAGTTTTTTTTCTACCACCCCCCCCCTTAGAAAATAATTAATACATGGTGAAAACCAATAATTTTAAAAAAATATTCTATTACTAATAGAATATATTTTTTTTAATTTTTTTTCTATAACTATTTTTTAAACTTGCGAATTTGAAATAGCTGTTACCACAAATATATTTGAATGTGTAAGTATATATATCTTGACGTAGATATAACATTGTTGGGAAATTGAAAACCCACTGAATTTTTTTTTTTTTATTTAAAAAAAAAGGAATAAAAGTTTACACCTTTTATAAAAAGGAGGAGTTTTGATGATAAAAAAATTCGTAAAAATATTACTTTCAAAATAAATAAATTGACAGTTTCAGCCTTTACAGCATCACCTTAATTCCCGGTTACATATTTAATTTTATTTTTTTTCTAATATACGTAATAAAATCAGTGTACAAAAATTTTTTTCCACTGCTCACAGACAAAGACAACATTACCCCTCAGAAAATTTAAAAATTTTCTATATGATTCAATTCAATGTTTTCTGAATGTGATGTTATCTTTTTAGTTTTCATCCACTTCGGAACTACCGAAAATATGTAAATTTTTTGTACGCGTGATAGAAGTGATTTAAATACATAAATCAATATAACGTAAACAATATTAAAAAATTTTCTTTTTTTTAAAAATCAGGGGGTTTTTAGTCTTATTTAACTATATTTGATTAATCTGCACTAGCCCCTCCATCCAACTCAATCCCCCTAATTTTCTCGGGGTCCTTTAAATCCTCCCTGAAAGTCTCAAACCCCAAAAAAGGGGGCGATATGCCCCACGTTAAGAATCTATGTATTAAATGAAACCCGTATAACAATGACCCACTCATTTATTTTCTTTAAAAAATTAATAATATTCATAAAAAATTTTGATTAACATTTGGAACAATAAGCACTCATTTGAAAACAAAATTTAAAAATTCGAGCATTTCCTTTTCCCTATTTGTATCGTTTTGGGAAGCATCAGAGATTAATGATTTGGGTTTAAGTTATCATTTGGTTTACGTAAAAAAAGGTACGTCCGTTATTTTTTTTAAATTTATTTAAAATAAAAAAATTTCCCTTTTTTCTCATAAAAAAAAAAAGGGGTCCCCCTTTTATTTCTTTTTCTGAAATAATTTTCAATACTTATTACTGTCAATCTGGGTTTTTCAGGGCATTAACTGATTATAAAATGTACGTTATTAATGTATCAGAAATTGGTTTCCAAATCTTTTATTTTTTCTAGTTAAAAAAAAAAATTGCTTCTATACATTCCCCGCATTTTTACATAAAACATTCCCAAAAAAGAATTTAAAAATTAATGACAGAAAACAAAACATATTGATTAATAGGAGACATAATTACTCGCACAATGAAACCTAGTTTTCGCAGTGGAAAAATTGTAATTGTTTCTTAGGAAATAAATTTCTCATTTAATAACATACACAATATTAATTTTTTTTTCTAACCTCATTCAGTTATTTTCAGACTCCAATTTATGGGTGAGACCCTAAGTTTGGACCATTTTCCCAAAAAAAGGAAAGGGCAAAAGAGAGGCATTTTTTTTTGATGTTTTGAGGTACTACCGCTTTTAAAGTTTTTAAATTTTCATTTGTGATTTGTTCATTTATTTGGACTACTTAGCTGTTTTTATTATGGTAGAATAATATTTTGCTAATGATAAATAAATTATCAATTGTTATAAACACTAAAGGAATAAAATAATTTTAAAAAAACAATGAAATACGGGTTAATATTGTATACAACTTCATTTTACATGTCGAAGTATAGAAACCATGCCTCAACAATGACTCAACAAGTTGTTCTAAGTTTCCTGAAGAAAAATCTTCAATCATCCTACCTCTACTATCTTCTATAATTTCGAAAGTTTGACTAGTAGAAAATTTTTTTTGTTTTAAAATCATGTCCCATTTTGTGTTCGATGGATTTTTTTATATCTGGGGGTCTAGGTAAAAAACAATATTTTTTTCCGGTTTCCCGATTGTTCAAAAACCAATCCCAAAAATTTATCCCCTTTTTTGACATGGGATTTTCCCACAGGAAAATTTCCCTATTGTTTTTGGGGGAATGAAGCCCAAGGTTGACGAAAATGGTTTTCTAAAATGGGGTTGGAAAGTAACTCTTTCTCAATAAAATTATTGGGGTTAAAATTACCCAAAGGTCCCAAAATTTCCCGCCTTATAAAAAAAAAGTCTGTATGGCTCAGGAGCCGCCATCAAATTGCCTATCTTTTTGACAATTTGGGTACATGACTTCGATTGTCTGTACACCTTTTGAACCTTACCAACTGTACTCTTGCTAACTGGAAAAATGCGTTACCTAACTAATGAACATTTTTCTAATCATTTGAAATCCAGCCGATATTTTTGCTCCCGTTGCCAGAAAAAGCCGTTTTTTTAAATTTAAAGCATTCAAACCTATCTTCTGCTGGCATATCATGAACACCAAATTTCGCTTCACTGTTAGTGGATATATCTGTAGAAAGTTCTACATATATTATTACTATTATTGGATGCTATGTATGACCTTAGAGTGAAAAGTTAGTTTGCAAACCGTCGTAAAGTCGAGATATTTGGTGTCTAAGATAGATACTCCAAGCCAAGTCTAAAAGATTTAGAATGATTTGAAGTATGACCAGTAAAATATTGTATAATGACAGAAAAGCGCGTTTATAAAGACCAACCAACGCATTTAAGTTTCTTCTTAGAGTTTTGCATCTGCTGTGCGTTTTAAATTCCCGTCAGGCTACATCATTGACTACGACCGCTTTCTTTGTGTAATCTTGCTTTGTGTTTGTATCATTGTGGAATTTTACACATCCGTGTGCGCGCATTATTTTGCCCATTTAAGGTATGAATATTCGGGAACGTGATTTTAAAAAACGCAAAATGGGTGTTTCCATGTCACTTAGTTCATGATAAATTATTTGATTGAATACATGATAAAAATTGTTTTAAAAAAATTTTTTATTTTAAAAACAATATTTTGGCAAAAATTAACTTAGAATAATTTTTTAAAATGTTCTCATTTTGTAAAAAAAATTCTTCTATTATAATAATTTTTATATAGCTCAGACCTCTCTACAGATTTCCCCCCTAGAATTTTTTAAATATATAACTTAGAAGTGGATTTATAATATTTTTTACAACAGAGGAAAGAAATTTTAAAAAAAAAAAAGCCGATAAATTATTTCAGTTGGTGGTAACTCTGAAAATAATGTGAACCCAAAAATTCTGTTGACCTCTGTAAAAGGGGCATATACACAGGCAAAATTTTAAAGAAGCATTTTTTACAAAAGAAGAATATTTTGGAAAAAAATTTTTCTAAGTTTTTTTTGCTAAAAAAATTTATTTAAATAATTGTTTTTCAAAATTCCTTAAAAAAATTTTATGCACTCATTCTAATCAAAATGACACTAAATATCATGAAAATTATCCATTTATGTGCTTTTTTAAAATCACGGTTCCGAACGTAATCGAATACCTTAAAAGAAATATATTGTTAGCTAAATATGTATATGTGTTGTATATTTACTAAAGAACTGCACATCACTTTTTTTCGATTTTTTCTGAAAGAGCTTATTTATTAGTTAAGTGGATGCTTAGTACAATTGAATGCCATCTTTTGTTTTAATTTCGGTATTAAAATTAGCTAATATTTACTGATTGTTAAACCGTAAGTACTATAGAGAATTTTAATATGAAATCTTTAGTATTCTGAATGATTTACCGTTTTGTGTCTATGAGAACAAGATAACAGACAATTATAGTTATTTATTAAATATACTGAAGATATCCACGGAAATAAGTATTTTTCTTCTGTTTTTATTACATATACTTAAGATATTTCTATTGAGAGAGCAACTTTAGTAAGTTATTGTTTCAAAAACACAAACATTTAAATTTATTTATTTTTTCTTAATATTAATAAGGGTACTATACAAAATAAATATGTAATAGCTAAAAATCTGTTCAAAAAATCTTCAATTCGATTTCTAGTTTTAATCCCCCTTTACACGGGGCATTTTTTTTTTCGTAATGTTATATAAAAAAATTTTTTTTAATTGTATTGGGTTTTAAAAAAAATAAATTAATTTAACTTTCTGCATAAAAAACAATCTGACTTAAAATCCTCCCTCCCCCCTACTTTTCTGCGGGGGAAATTTGTTTATCGCTCCTTTTTTCGTACTGTTTCAAAAAAATGAAAACATTACCAAAATTTTTTTTAAAAGGTTCCACTGCTAAATTTATAAAATATATTGCGTAAACACTACAATCTGCAAATTGAATTGTAAATAAGATTTATTATACTGTGGTTAAATTAAGAATTTATATGTATTACTTTCCATGGAATTAAAAAAAAAGTTCTACACATAGCAACACAGCAACATTTTAAAGTATGTTTTGTAAATACTATAATATTCAAAAGGAATTACAAATTAGATAGTGGGAAATCATTGATGAAGAAATTAGGTTCGATGAAATTGGTTTTAAATATGTATATCAGTATACTTTTCTCTGCCTTATAAAGTATTAAAACCTAATTTATTTAAATTTAAACTTAATTTAGTATTATATTATGAGCTCGCATTTAAAAATCTGAATTTCAAGACATTCTTGATTAAGAGATTCCTACTTCAAGAATTTTAATAAATATAAAATTTTAAGCGTAAATTGAAATAAAGAAATACTACTAAAGTAAATTCAAATAATAGAAATCATTTTAAAAGTTTTAAGATTTCAAATCTGAAAAAATTGAATAATAATTAGTATGGAAGCATATAATACTAATTTCCTATGAAGATTATTAATTTATCAATTATTTAAATTTATAGATTTAAATTTCATAAAACTGTAAAACCACTTTATTCCTTTGTTTTGATTTTAATGAAATCAATTATTGTTCGCATATAGAGATACCTACTTCAGAGAATCTATATCTTCTAATGATTCAGTACCTTTTAAAATCCAAACTATTTATATAAACTTTTTTAAACAATGTTTCTTTATATAAAACATATTAAGAAATAGAAAATATTTGTAGGTTTCAAGTGTTGGTCAAATTTACAAAGCACTTTACAATTTTAATAAGTTTTAAAATTATTCAACAATATTTATTTCAGAAAAATTTTAAATTTAAAAATAAAAAGTCTGTTACAAATGAGTTAGAGAGATTTAACGGGAAACCATTTAATATTCAATATTTCATTGAATTTGCATAAGTAATTAGTATATTTCAAAATTTTAAGGCATATACTTTTGAAGTATTTTAATTAGATTTTAAAGAATCTTTTATGGAAGCAGATGAATGCTATTTAAAAACACATTTATGAGATGTTTATTTTTTATAAATTTACAGAATCTATAATGCTAGTTTATTTAGAACTCAATTAATGAAATAACTTAGTTGTATCACATTTATTATATAATTTTCCACTCTTGAAATATATAATAAAATTAGTAAAACTTTTGAATATGAATAAATAACTTAGCTTGAAAATTTTATGTATATATTAAAAATTCTTAATTAATAAAAGTATTCATTCACATTTTAAATTCAGTATCGAAATAGATTGCTAATTTCAGTAACCCATTGAGAGTTCCTAAAATGAATGAAATATATATCTTAGAGTGCATATGTCACACGAAATTCACTCTTCTTAATTTCTCTCAATGACAAAGGAGTCTATTTATCAAGATTAGAATACACTAGGAAAAGTCATTTGTCAATATTGCAGTAATACAGAGATATATCATTTTCAATGCATTTAGTGGTAATCATAAAATTGAGCTCAGATTTCTATCCCCGTACGAATAAGACTTCAGAAAACCTAATCTATTGATGTTAGATCTCAGGATAAATGATAATTCTTTGAAATGTAGAAGCATAGTTATTCAAAGCATAGATTCAAATAATAGTTATGAACAGATTATATGACATGCATTTTATTGTATTTTAAATGTAGATATTTTCTTTTGTTTTGAAAAAGTATGTTTTCAAACAATTAAAGTAACATTTCGTAAGATAATATATCTTAATCAAATTTAATAACATCATTTATGTGTTTTCGAATATATCGAAGTAACAATGATATATCGCAAATTACCATTCATAAACTTGAATTTTCATTGTTTAATTTTTTTTATATTTTTCTTTTCGTGGATAACAAAATAAATCTACAATATTAAAGTTAAGTAAAAACAAACAGAAGTTAAATAAAAAAAATGTAATATTAGCTTAACAAGCTTTTAAAAAATATCAATCATCTGACACACACATACATTTGAAAACCATCTAATTTATTTCTTTAAAAACTTTTTATTTATTTAAAATTAATACGACAAAAATATTTCTCTTATAAGAAAAGAAATCACAGATAATAAACGCAACTTAAAATTATATTTGATATTAAATAAAAGAACGTGAGCAATGCAAATATAGAATAAAAAATTTATTCTATATTTGCGTTATTAAAAATATAAGGATTGTAATAAAAAGAACAAAGATTGTTTAAAGATTTTTTTTGCATTGTTATTTATTTTATTACAGAACTATTAATTTTATACTTCAAAATCGCACATTTTACTTAAGACTGATATAGGTTTCTGTTAAAATCTTTTAACACAAACCGATGCAAAACTTTAAAAAATGTTTGCTAAAAAATAAAATATTAAACTTTGTATACTTTTTCTTAAAATATTTCTACGGTATATAATTAACATTAATATAAAATATGCCAATTTATATGACACTTTGAAAAATTAGTTTCGCATTTTATTACATAACAATATTTAATGTATTTCGAAAGAAATTTAATTAAAAGAAAGCATATATATATATATATATATAGATAGATAGATAGATAGATATATATATATAAGCATATCTGTGTTATATTATCCTTCATGCATCACCATTCCAGCATGGCGGCCATTTGGCTCTCAACGCATGGAACAAAAGAAACTAGCAGTGAGGACTCATCAGCCTCTATTCTCGTTTAAATCTTTATCTACCCCCAGTGCTTCCCCTATCTTTTAGCAATTTTCCCCTAAAGCCCCCACGTGGGTGGAAAAGAGTTCGCTCCATTTTTTATACATTATTCGTTTAAATTTTTTTGGGTTAAACTTTCCCAAAAGGGACATATATATATATATATATATGATAAAATAAAATAAGGTACCAAGTGAAAGCGTTGTATAACCAACAATGCCAAAAGAAAAAAAAAGGGGGTACATGAGACATAAAAAAAAATAGACACAAAAAGTGTTTTTTGGACAAAAAAGGGCCGTTTTGTTTTCCCTAGAGCTGTCGCTGAACTAGGCCCCGATTTGGGGTTTAAACAATGCTTTATGGATCCACCATCCCCTTACAGCAAAAATTTTTTCGACATAATAAAAAAAACAGAGCCATGTTAAAAAATTTAAACCCCAATTACAAACACACGCGGAAAAACCCAGTCAGAAAGGGAAAAAAATGAAATTAATAAAAAGAAATTTGTTTTTTCTCATCGAGAGGAATATTAAGAAAAAATTATATATAGAAAAATTAGGATAAAACACATGTAAAAATGTATATATATTCAAAATGAATAGCATTTCAAAATCTTTTTTTAATATATATATATATATATATATATATGGGCCCAATTCTCTACTAACAAAAGTAACACCCAAACAATAACTTTCCCGACAAACACATAGACAGCAGGAAAAATCACACAATGATGGACAAATGGTAATCAGATAATAAATATAAAATGGATGCCGTGTTATGAAAAATTACTGACTTAGGACAGTTTTAAATATAAAAAATTTTATATAAAAGGGGGGTTTTGAACATGTTTTTGGCCAGCCAACCCCCCCTTTTTTGTAAAAAACCCACGGAAAAAACCAGTAGGAAATAATGGATGAAATATCTAAATCAATTACAAGATAGGGAAACTTACCTAAAAATTGCCACAAATGAAAAAGCCCGCGCTAAATCTGAGTGGAAACATTAATTTGTTGCCAGATTCTAAAACCCTAATACAGATTTAATTTAAAAGAATGGCTGAAATGTAGCATTAACAAAAGTTTAAAAAGAATGGAAAAAAAAATTAATAAGAGTTGCATTTCCCAACTATAATAAACACCACAAGTAAATATGAATAAAATAATAGTGATTTCTAATCTAATATTAGATTATGGAGATAACTATAACAAAATATTTGTTTTTTAGTAATAAACTATTATCAATCTCATAATTTTAATCCTTTAAATTTTTTTGAAAAAAACTTTTATTTATATATCTATTAATAAAAAATTTAAATTTGGGGATTTCGTTTGATATTTAGTAAAAAAGTTTATAGTTATTTTAATGTCTGATTTTTTTGACACAAAAAAATCTATTACGTTGTATATAATTAATAACAATATTTCTGAATATAGAAACATGTACATTACTCTCCCAATGGGAACTTTTATAATATTGAAATTTAAAAACTTCTCTTTTATCATAAATATTAGAAGCTATTACATTTTTTATATAATTTGACATGTATGTCAAGAAAATTTTCTTCATTGTTTTTATTATTTTTCTGTATTAAATTAAGATATTGTGGATAAAAAATTTAAAGTTAGGTATAAAAATTGGTTTTTTGCCAAAAATGATTATATCATCTATATGATAAATATAAAATTTAAATTATTAATGAATACTTTCAAAATAATGTGGGGATAAATTGGCAAGACAGTTGCTCGCAGGGCCACCTTGTGGCAATCCCTTTTCTGCTGATAATAGTTACCTTTTGATATATATAGTTCTCTTTTTAAATACAAACCTTAAAATAGTGAACCAAATCTATCATAATTAACATTATTAAATAAATTGTCATGTAAATTTACAAGTATATTAATCAAATCATAAATATTAATAGAGTTAAAAAAAGATCTTCAAATTCTAAACTATAGACTGAATAAATTTTTTTTTTTTCTTTCATTTTTTTAACAAGTGATTTTTAAAAATTTTTAAGAATGGCTGTGGATTTAAGATTTTTATTGTTTTTATGCAATATTTCATGGAGAATTTTGCCTGTTTTTCTGATATATGTATTAAAACCATTTGTAACTTTTTCCCAAATTTAACTGGGTCTTTTTGAAATTTGGGGTAAAAATATATGTGGAAATTTAAAATTATTATTAATTTGAATTTTTAACTTTTATGAAAACCGAGATACTTTTATTTATTTCTCTATCAGAAACAGAAGACTTAATAAAAAACTGTAATTTTTTATCAAAATAATTGTTGATCAATAAATTATAATATATTTACATATGAAGGCAAATTTCCTGGCACTTTATCAACATAAAAATATAATAAATTTATTTTGTAAATTTTAATCTGACTTTTTATTATTAAAAAAATTTTATTATCTGTACCATAGTTATATTTATTAAGCTGCTTTTTTAATTTTTTCCTTTGAATTTTTGTGAATGCTTCTTTGGCATATTATATTTAATAGCTATCTTGTATATAAAATGTCAATATCATTATATAACTGATTTTTGATAATTTTATTATTATTCGAAATCATTAATCTAAAACCAGTACCTTTATTCATAAAGTTTCTAAGATTATTGTCTTTTTCAATATTGAGATCACCAGTAACAACATGCTTGTGATGTTGATCAATAAATCTTTAAATTCACTACATTTACATATTAAGTTATCTTGCTTTATAGGCACATTATAGTTAAAAATTGATCTACCTATTTTTTATTGTATTTAAAATCTTTTTTAATAGTGATTTTTTTGTTTTGGGGAAAGATGACATGTGTTTTTAAATATGTCAGAAAAATTAACATTATCATATGATTTATTCATATAAAAAAAGTGTACAGTATTCTATTTGATAATCCTTAATATGTTATGTTTATGTTTCAAAAAAAAAAATGAATGTCTAATAATATGAAAAAAGCATGACAATTTTTTAATTTTATTTGAAAATAGTACATCTTCTGTAATACATAATTCTGTTTCCTGAGTCCAAACATAAAAGTTTTTAATGCGTTTTATGTTAAAATTGTTATCAAAGTTTATTAAAATATCTATAATACTATCTGAAAGGACTTTTGGTCTCTACTTAATCTTTTAGTTCTAGCCTCTATTCTTTCTTTTATTAGATATTTATTAACCTTATTATTGTAGTGAAACTCTTGAAATTTAGTTTGATTGCTTTTTAGAATTTTTTTTCCTTGGTATAATACATTAAGTCCATAGGATAAATTGCATTATAATATTTAATATAGTAATTTTCCCACCATAACATCTTAATATTAGGAACAACTTTAACAATATTGAGTGATACATGATCACACACACACACACACACAACCATGTGTACTAAAGTGTCTTATTTCTATTTTATTTGAATTTTTAATACTATTGAAGTATTTAGTATCTGACCTATGTTGATTAATTATAATATTAATTTTATTTGATGTTTTGTCCTTAAAATATATATATATATATATATATATATATATTTTTGAAGATTTTGAAATGCTTTTTAATCTCATAAAATTTTAAAACCGCATTCTTAATTGATTCAATTTTAAATCATGGAGGGTATGCTTTACAATTTATTTGTTGATTAAGATTTAAAATCATAACAGTATATCTCACATATAGTATTTTAAAAAACAAGACAAAAACGTACAAAAACAAAAATCGCATACTTATTTAAAATATTTCCTTGTAAATTTTCATTTATTTTGAAATACTGTACAAATCAGAATATAATGTCTCATAATTTTCATGGCTTTAATTATATTTATTTTTAATTAATAAATTTTTTAATGAACAAAATTTTTCCCTATCATAGTAGCATTATTTTGAATTATTCTCACAGAAAATACAGTAAATGTACATTTTTTTTCATAAGCATATGATCTGTAAATACTTTAATACCCCGTAGCATTTATAAAAATAAACAATATAGATGCTTATAGATATTATGAATGTCTTATATGAAATTTTTTTTAATTAATAAAAGTTCTACTAAATCAAGTGACTCTGATAAATTTTAATTTTTAAAATGTTATTATTTTTATTTTTTTAAGAAATAGGTGTTTAAATGTGTAAGAAACGTTATGAAATTAAGGAACCTCAAAATATTGACTTTATATTGTCTTCGCTAAATTTACGGAACTTTCGTATTATGCAACATTATACAAATAAACGAAGAAGAAAAAAAAAATCTTTTAAATGGCTTACAACCCGAATCTCAAAATTACCATTCGTACGGTTTTATTCTTTTTTTTTTTTATCGTTTTTAACATTTTCTTGCATAAGAAGGAAAACAAGATTCATTTTTAAGTAAGAAAAATCATAAGAAAAGGAGCCGACACGGGATGTAAGCGCAAAATCTTCATCGATAAACGACATTTTTAATAAAATTTTCCCGTGATCAAATATACTAAGTAAACGCTCAAAGCGAAAATCCGACAAACCGTATGCAAAGAAGTTGTAAAGATTAATCGATGAAGCTATGTTCGTATTATTATTCTCCCTATGCTATGAAATTAAAGGATTAAACTCTTTCGAGAAAGTCTCCGTGTGAAAGAGGAGAGGGGGAGGGATGGCAAGAAAAAATAACGTGACACACACTCTACCCTCTTAGCACGCTTGGGATCTTTCGATAGTAGATGCTTTCTTATGTCAACATCAAACCTAATGTCAACAAGGAGGAAACGGGATCGCATAAATAGCACCAGGTGGCGCTTGCGAGACCGTCAGCGGAAAAAGTTGTTTCGAAGGAAAACAGACAGAGAGCGCGAATGAAAATATAAAAAAATGAAAAGATCAGGATAAGAAATGTTTTTGGAGAAGAAAATTTCAAAGACAGTAGGAAGCGAAAAGATGGGAGGAAGAATATAATACCTAGCCTTAGGCACGGCCTAAGTGTCTTGCAAGCTGGGGACCGAAATGAAATGCTGTGAGAACTTTGCCAGATGTTGTCTAGCTTCTATTGCTTGGTTATTTGCAGCCAGTGACCAGTTTTTGCGCGTCACATTACAGGGGCTATTGACAAATTGAAAAATTTGAGACTTGGAAACGATATGCAGTTCTACTAATTTTAAACCAAAAATAAGGAATATCAATATTGAGAAATATTTATCAATATTTAAAATAAGCTTTCATTGTCATAGATTATGTATTCGGAAATATCGCGTTTAAAATATTGAAGAACCAACAAAAAAAAAAAATTGAATTCCAAGTACACTAAACATCAAATAAAATCAACAAATGTTAGAAACTATATTTGTTACAAAAATCTGCTAAAATTGAAACTAAATATTTTAATTCACATGGCTCTGATTAAAAATGGTGTAATTGGTATTCTAGCTAATAAAAAAGAGATACTGCAGTTCAAGAACTTTCATAATGGTTTCTATTGTACAGTTTATCATTATGGGCTGAATATGATTTGGAATAGAGTAAAAATGTCGTATATGTTATTAAACAAAATGCTAGATCATTATTCACTGATCGTGTTGTATCCAATACAGCTTACTGATTAAGGATAACAAAAGAAAACGAGAAGGCATATATATCTTTATGGTAAATCTGTGACGATATATGAATTTTAGAATAACTTTTGAATAGGAACACCTTAAAAACTTTACGTTTGCTTTGAAAAAAAATGACATTGCGTTTGTTAGGATAATTTAAATGGTAATAGTATTCTCTCTCTCTACGCTCTCACAGTTTTCACATTGTTAATGATAAAATTAGAAAATGTCAACCTAAATATTATTAAATATTATAATATAGAATTTTGTATTTGACCAAATATGAAAAATAAAAAATAATATAATAATAAAATTACAAAATTGCTTTTTTGAGTTTTTTTTCCAATTTAAATTATTGTTATTAAAATTATTTTTAAATTGAAAAAGAAACTATTCGATTGATTTCTAATTTGAATCAAAATTACAATGTGCACGAGTCCATATGTAATACGAATACATTAGCATGGTATTACTGATAATTTGAGAATAATTTAAAATGATTTATTTTGATGGGAATTTTGCAAAATACTACTAATAATTTCAAAAAACTTAGTCATTAAGAAATCAGAATTTAAAGAAATCGCAGGTTTTTTCACCCTAAAGAATCTAATCAAATAAGGAACATCAGTTGAAGCTTTGATCGATTTAGATTCCTCGCATAAAATGAGGCATTTAATTCAAACTTCTGATTTATCATGATATTACGTTTAAAGAACTTAAACTTCCTAGGGATAATATGTAGATGTATATATATATATATGTATATATATATGTATATATATACATATATATATATGACAGGCCCCAGGCCTGCTGGTAAAATGAGGAAGGCATCATTTCTATAATAACTTCTTTATTTCGCTTCAATCACATAAAATCCAACATGGCGGCCCTTTGGCGCGCAACCGAGCAGAACAATAACAACACTTCGGACAAGAGTCACCAGCTAAGCCTTATTGAGTATGTATTCTTCTTCGTCAGCGCTCGCTCCAACTTTAAATAGGCTTATTTACCCACAAACCCTTACGCTATGGTAAAGAGTTCGCTCTATTTTTATTTATTACTTACTTAATTTTGAACCTAAACTTTTCAAACCTGACATATATATATATATACCGTAAAATCCGGCGTATGACGCGCACTTTGAACACAAAATTTAGGATTGAAACTTTAGAGTGCGCGTTATACACCGGGTATAAAAACGATGGCTTTAAAAATAACAAAAGAGATGAGCGTAAAAAAATTTACTACTACATGCTTTGAAACACTGTTTATTTAAAATAAACGCCTTGCCTTTTGAACTAAAGAGTTTATGGTGTTAATTATTGCACAATAATTAAAATATATTAAAAATGAAATAAATTTACATCTATTTTTCAGAAGGTGAAAATATTGAACATCCTTATTCCGCTCACTCTGTTATTATATTTTTTATTTCCCTAGCTTGTTCTACGGTTCCAAGGCTACTCATTAAATCCATCATCTGATTTTTTTTTCATTGGCAAATAAAACCAAATAAAAGACTACTAATCTGAACTTAAAAAATATAGAAATAAATTATTTCTCGACAAATAGAACTAAATACACTACTCCCAACGAAGTTCTCGTTGAAAGAGTAATCATATCCAAGCTCATATCCCTTTCATTCATCCATCAACACCAGTTACTACAATTTGCAGTTCTAGAAGTATACTATTTTTTTAAAAGTCTGGGGTAATACCTCGAATTTCAGATTTGTTCATAAAAAAGAGGTGCGCGCTATACGGCGAATATACCTAAAAACTGAAAAAATCAGCTTGAAAGAATAGATGCGCGTTATACACCGGTGCGCGTTTTACGCCGGATTTTACGGTATATATATATATATATATATAAAGAGAGAGAGAGAGACGAGGAGAAGGTATGAGGGAATTGTAGGGAAATATGGAATACAGAGGTTTTGGTAATGTGAGGGAAAACCATGAATAACTCAAAGAAAAGACTTTAATAAAATATTACAGTGAGAGTTACTATCAAAAAATACTCGTTACAGAGCAAAGTAAGTTTTGTGATTTTCATAAGTGTTTGTGATAAGTTTTTGAACATTTTAACTTGCTAATACACATGACACTTGAGCATTGATGACAAACATAAAGTACACCAAGGATGTCAAACTCGCCACCCGTGGGCCTCATGCGACCCAGCCAGTATATCGGCATACAATAATGTATGATAAAATAACAAATTTCTCTCGAAATAGGAAATATTATAGCAGAAAAGAGATGTCAAGTGTCAGAAAGTAAACATTTTTTCTTTTATATACGAGGGGCATTGATAAGTAAAGTCTCCAATAGTATAAAATAAGTTTCCGACAAGGTAAAATAATAGCAGATGTATCAGAATGAAGCAAATGTATAACTCATACATATCGTAAACTCCTTGCTTAACATGGTCACCACCAAGAGCTTCACATTTGTTCAATTGTACTATCCATTTCTGCATTCCGTCCATGAAGAAAGATTCTGTTTGGCTGCGTATCAATTTGCGTACGACTGTCTGAATTTTGGAATCCGTTGACCTTTCAACGTCTCCTTCAATTTTGGGAACGTTGGTGTCAAATCTAAGCTGTAAGGAGGTTGTAGAACCACTGTGAATTTCAACTTTTCCATGACGTGCCGCGTTTGTACACTGCAATGCAGTCTTGCATTGTCGTGATGCAAGACATACGTTTCTTTCTAATCTGATTATGCGCATGCGTTGCATGAGTGATCGTAATGTTACCCAGTACCTGTCAAAATTCACCGTCAATTCTTTAGTCAGAAGTTCCATGTAGAACACACCACTTGAATCCCAAATGATGGTGAGCATGATTTTCGTTGTTGACATTAAAGTTTTGAATTTCTTCAAACTCGGAGAACCAAGATGACAATATTCTATGGATTACCTCTTGTTTTCTTATAATATGAATCCAGGA
>BMAV01023479.1:9556-47839 GCA_019973955.1 Trichonephila inaurata madagascariensis
AAATCATACCCCATATTAAAGGTACTTTTCCTTTACAAACTGACAAACCCATTTCGTTCATTGTATACATATGCTAATTTCTAAAAAAGCACTAATTGTATGGGGGTTTCTTTTTATGCTATTTTATACCTTCCTATGTGTACAATGTGGATGTCGCAGGAAAATGATGGAATTAGGAATTTTATCAAATCCCTAAGTGATATAGATGATAAATTGGCGGAAGATATTAAAATGACGTCTCTTGAAGGTCATTTCCCTGATAAAAGTAAGTTGACATGTTTAAGTGAAATGATAAAATAATATTGTCAAGAGTTTAAAAGTGTTTATTTAACAAATATGGTGCATTATGAAACGTAGAAGTAAGTAATACAACAATAGTCGATGAAATACAAATTATTTATTCGAAACTAATTAACAAATAATTAGAAAATTAGGCTGGTATTTTCTTATATGTAACATATTTTCTCTCGGTTGCTTACACATTAAAATATCAATCCGTATGTTAATCTTATGGTGCCATTTTTTTAAAGATATGGGGTTGATATTTAGGGGATCGATAGTACTAGGTTAGGAAGTACAAGGACTCGACCCCCCAGGTGTCTCCAACCCCCCTGGACAGCATTTTGCCAATGCAAATCCTGACTAGTTCATTTCACCATTTCACTGAAACAGTTCAGGGTTTGTTAAAATCGCTTGCTTTCATCATGGAAATGACCTTGAAGAGACGTTATTTTAACATCTCGCTTCAATTTATCCTATTTCTTAGGGATTTCATGAAATTCCTAATTTTGTCATTTTCCTGCGATATGTATAAGTTTCATTAAATATTCTACCCATAACTTTTTTGTGGTTATCGTCATTTTTGTGAATTGTTTCTTAATTTATGATAACTAGTGTAATAATATTACAAGATGAACATACTAGAATTAATAAATGTTCAATCATTATTTGTGGTTGGGCTGAAATATAATGCAATGCTTATTGATATAAGTGATTCGTTCACATGGAAAATTCCTGTATACTTGCCGGGAGACAAACTATAGAAAAAATATCATATATTTCCCTGATGGCAAATCTTTGTTTTGTTATAAAAATGATAATAATAATTTTACGATATAGAAAAATAAAACTCTGTAATAATTAAAGTGCTATTTATTGCTATCAGGTCTGAAACATAGTTAAATTCAGTCTTTTTTATAAAAGAAATTTATGATCCATGATTATAAGAAAAATAAATAAAAGAAAGTAAACTATATATAATTCACCCTTGTGCAAATTTTTCTTTAAGAAAAAACAGCAGAAAATAGTTTCATAACTTTTAAATTTATCTTTTTAGAAAACTATTAATCAAACTTTTGTTATCTATAACTAAACAATGATTTATAAGCATTTTTTTATATGAAATGTTGCAAAATCTTTGAACATATTCTCAAATTACGTCGGGAATTGAATATTTAAAGAAAGTTTTATACACGGCCACAGACATTCCATTTTTTTAAACAAGTTTTTGTTCTTATGTAAATATAATTATTTGCATTGAGTAATTAAATATCTATTCAAAAAGTCTGTGTGATAGTTAAAGAGAAAAATATTTTCTATGTATTATTTCTAAGAATTATTTTTATAATATGTTTTAATAATTGCTAAAATATTATTTATTTTCTTCTATACTAGGGAATTTTATTTAATTATATCTGAGGGGCGCATCACAAAAGTTACGATCAGAAACACTTTTAGCAAAACTCTTATACAGAATGTCCCAGGATCATTTGAACAAACTTTAAGGGGAGGTAGTGGACATCACAAGGTTTCAGATTTGCATAGCAACCCATGGTTGGAGAAGACTTCATTCGGCGCTAGGTGGCGTTGTTCACGAGATCATGGGAGAAAACAGACCTGCATTATCGCTGACATTTGAGCTCTCATTAACCGCAGATGAGTATGGGAGAGTTTTACGAACACATTGCTGGCAGATATGTCACTGATTCACGGATTGGAAGAAGAAAATGCGCGGGCAGCAGAAATATTGCATCGTGAAAGGTGTAGCATGCCTCGGCACCCACCTAAATTCCCCTTAACTGGAACTAGCTTGCGAGTAGAAAGAAGTGAACTGATATGAGCGCACACTCAAAAAACCTCACCAGACACTCTCTCATTCTACTCTGCCTGATTCGCACGAGATATCAGCAAGCACTCTTCCCTATATTCAATTTTCATGCATTAACCTAAGTAGTTTGTTAGTAATTTTTACAATGTTCTATAATGTAATTGTAAATTAAAAATATGTTTAACCTTTTTTATCATGAATTATTAATATTCTTATGGCGTGGATTAAACCTTAATTAGATTTCCCATAGTGTGGCGGTGTGACATCTATAGAAACCAGTAATAGCCTCCACGCGATGACAACCATTTTGGCATGATGGCTAAGGTACTCGTTTTCGGATTGGAAGGTGTCCAGTTCTAATCTTCCTTCATTGGTGACCCTGGCCGTGCAAAGAGAACCACAGTAGTCGTGGCACCATCTATCCACCGAAAAAGCAACCAAGCAGTCAGACACATGACGCAATTAGGCCGTCACACACACGCGATCAAGTAACCAATCCGTCACACATGATGACGCAACCCACAATGCCGTTGCACTCAAAGTGACGCAACTGCTCAGACGCTCACCACAAATATGGTATCGTTCTTTCACCTATTCTCCTAATCAATGGCAAGGGTGTAGTGTGGTGGTGTGGCATCTATATAAACCAGTAATAGCCTCCACGTGATGACGATCGTTTTGGCATGATGGCTAAGATACTCGTTTTCGCATCGGAAGGTGCCCAGTTCTAATCTTCCTCCAAAAGGTACCCACAGAGAAATGCATCGAACCACCAGATGTTCTCTAATTTGCATCACAATTTGTGGCAGTACTCTTTGTAAACGATATGAGTGTAATTATTTGCTTACACGTTGCACACTATTCCGAGACTCTCTTACTGCAGCAGCGATGGCTCGGACGCTGGTACTCGGATTCCTTCAAACGGTATCAATACGTTTTGTTCTATGCTGGAAGTTCAAATCAATCGTAGCCTATTACCTCATAATGATCCATATTCACTCAAATTGTGCTGCAAATTAATAAACATCCGGTGATCTGATGCATCTCTCTCACACACACACATTGGGTACCTTTCAGGATACAATATTTCTACTACTCAAGCATTTCCTTCTGCTAAACTGTAAATCAGGTGCATATCAGCTCGGTGTTCGTAAAACGTTCAATACTCCTTTGGGTGTATGCTCCTAGCTCCTCTACGTAGCGCTAAATGAATACGTTTATTTGTTTTAAAGGACATTCGGTTATATGTAAATTAATGGGAAGAGTAAAATTTGCATAAAAGTAGGAAAAGTTATAAGTGTTTTCTTTTTCTCTTTGGGGAAAATCTCTTAAATACTCTTCTCAACAAGCAAAACCCTCAGGTAAACGAAGAATACTAACGGTGATAGTAACTGTGAAAAGAATAAGAATTTTTCAAAATTCCTAGCTGTAACTCTGTCGAGAAATCTTAACTATATATATGCATTTTTTTTTTAAAAAAAAAAAAACCGTTTTCCATAAATGGAGAATGTTTTGAAAATGCGTCTTTTTTTCCTTACATTTTTTCCAAAAAATTCCATTTAAATAATTTGTATTGTAATGATATTCTTAAAACAACTTTATATGCATAATCTAATTCAAATGACAGTAAATATATATATATATATATATTTACTGTCATTTATATATATATATATATAATCATTTTTATACTTTTTTAAAATCAAGGTTCGGGGTTACATTAAAATATATCATATTTTATAAATAGTATTCCACATATAATTTTGTTGCTGTAAGAGAAACTTGTCGAATTTTACCAGCAAAAAGGCAAAAATATAACTTATAGACTAAAAAATATAAAGTTGCTCACATCAAGGTAAAGATACTTCGAAAATATTGCTGTATTTCAAATAATTTCTCATTAAATTCTTTGCCGACTAAAAGTTACCCAGATTCGCACCCCATTGCGACCGTTTTTCCCGTAGACGCGCCCCATGCGGTATATTGGGGGAATGAAGAAATGACACAAATAAGCAAATTTTTTTCTGAATTAGGTAAATCCTTACCAAACATTGTCAAGATCATTTTATTGCATTCCTATGGCTTCGGATTAATTTTACTGATACCAACACAAATAAAAGAATAGTATTTCATAAAGACGTATATATACGTCCGGGCACATAACTCACCGGTTGAGCGAGACGAATATATACGCCAATCGTAGTTATGGAGTTTACAATAAAAGCTAAAATTTTGTAAAAATGAGAAAACATTTTCTTTTGTGTGAACCTTTCATTATGTTGTATATAGTCTTCAGGTTTAATAAAATGTTGTGGGGCACCTACTTTAAAGTGGAGCGAAACGGATTTAGACGCCGACGGCAGTAAAGGGGTTGCAAACAGCAATTTATATGTGTGTGTAAAAAAATACTTATCTACACTTTTATAGCTAACTTTTCATTAGATTTATTGTTCAAATAATTTTATTTTATGTTTATAATTAATTTAAACAATTGGAAATGGAATGACGATTTGGTAATTTAAAAAAATAATAATTCATGCTTGGTTATAATTTTTTCCTAACATATCAAATGTTCCAGAAGATTAACAATTTCATCTTTCATTCCTAAAGCTTTTTTTTTTTGTTCCTTTCATCAAATAATTACATGAAATTACGTTCATCATATATAAATCATCATCAATTTCATATTTAATGCTGAAATGTATTGAGCATTTTTTGCACAAATTACAGCCTAAGCGCAATTTTTAGAAATAAATATTCGTTTCTCATGAACGCAATCTGTAATTACATATAGAACACAAGCTGTGTCTTAGTAGTTAATTCACAAATATTGTCTATGAGGAGATTTACACCACCGGATGTTAAATGGCCGATTTGGACATTTGCCAGCATGTTCTCGGCACCCTGTCAGGATTTCGATTGGTCCCTGCCACAGCTTAAAATCTCCCCCTGATTATACGGGAAGAATTGATAGGGTGGTGTTCAAATAACCGCCTGCTGTGTAGTAGAAATTGGTGCCTGTTCCAGTAAATAGACAGCGATAAGCATCGGCCTTATCTGGAAGTTAATTAGACCGAATCATAAAGGCTCATCCCCCAATCATACAGAGGGAGAAATGAGTTTTGTGCTTCGTGTTAGTGAATACATCTAAATGACGTAGCTGAAAATTGACTGTTTATTTAGAACATTGAAGTGGTACAACGATAAATATTTAGATAATACGCGTACAATTCCATTTAACTAATTTTTTTTGTAAAGTTTTGCAAGATTCAAAATTCTTTTCAAAAACTCTAAAGGATATAGTTTTTACATTTTATTCAATTCAAGATAACATTTTCAATGTATCGGAACTACATTCGGAACACCCGATTTTGCAAAAGTAAACACAAATGAATAATATTTTAGAACATACAGAATATACACAGAACATTGTTTTAAAGATATTATTACAATAAAAAAATGTTTAAATACTATTTTTTGGGGCAAAAGAGGAAAAATGACACTCAAAACGCTCTCCTTTTTCGGAGAATGTTTCGTAATATAATGATAATTTACCTATCTTTAGATATAAAAAACTTCTGTGCATGTGTATGTGACAAAACTCCTAAGCGGCTGGACCGATTTTGATGAAATTTTTTTGGGGGTTGAAAAGGATTCGAGAATGGTTTAGATTCACAATTCGGTCCAATATCACAATTAGTTAAAAAGATATTAATTAAAACATTAAAAATATTCAGCTCAATATTCACTTGCATTGTTGTAACAACGTTATTGTTATAAAACTGACGTAAGTTGGCGTCGAAAATCGATTTTCAGGCAAACTGGCCAAACCGGGTCTTCATTGTTACAAAAATGCAGGCGAATCATGCTTTTTAGCGTTTTTAATTTATATCTTTTCAAATAATCTTTATATATATAATTCTTCTATGCGTGTGTCTATGACTGAACTCCTTCTAAACGGCTGGATCGATTTTGTTGACATTTTTTGTGTAGTTTGAAGTGGATTCGAGAATGTTTTAGCTTCACAATTCGGTCCAATATCGCAATTAGATAAAAAGATATTAATTAAAAACCTTAAAACACCTAATTGTTTTACCCCTGTGTGCTGTTTGTTCTGTTAATGTGCGGCAAGAAAAAAAAATAACTAAGAGGGGAGAATTTTTCGATATTTTCACCGTTTTAAAATTGCAATCTAATTTTCTATCAAAATCAGTCAAAATATAATTACAGAATCGGAAAGATTATTCATTTTGCCTTTGATACGGCATATATCTTTATATATATAATTCTTCTGTGAGTGTGTATGTGACTTAACTCCTCCTAAACGGCTGGACCAATTTGGGTGATATATTTTGGGGTTTCAAGTGGATTCGAGAATGATTTAGATTCACAATTCGGTCCGATATCGCAATTAGTTGAAAATGTTACGTTAATTACGTTTGGGCACGCGATTGTTCATAAAAAAATCGTGAGCAATATTCTTGAGGCCACTATTTTCAGCGGCAAACTTCGTGAAGTTATACTTCTACCATAGATCCCAATGATTCTTTCAGATTCACCTACCTATTCAAATGTTTGCAATTTCGAATTCGCTTGGAATTTTTGTATGACCATTAATAAGTCACAAGGTCAAACAATGACAATTTGTGGCTTAGATTTAGAAAACCATTGTTTTTCGCAGGGTCAATTATATGTTACATGTCCGAGGTTTGGCAAACCATTGTATTTGTTTGCTTATACCCCTCAAGGATTAGACAAAAACATTATACATTCAATGACATTACGATAAATTTTTTTTTGTGTGCATTAAAAAATATACCTGTCATGAAAATAGCTCGAGTGATCTTTTTACCCTTTAATCAAAACAAGTTCAAGTTTCTATTCAGAATAGCTTCTCTATTCTACTTAATTCATAATAAATACATACTCACACGCAATCGATAGGTCGAATTGTGGTAACTGTACATATGATGATGTCAGGTATTGTAATAACTTCCTTTGTAAAATATTTCATCTAAACGGTTCAGATTGTTACAACTTATTCAAAAAAGTTTGTAATTTTCGGATTTAAGACGTGTGTACAGGACAAAGTCTGTTGGGACCGCTAGTATATATATATATGTGTGTGTGTATATATATAAGACATCTATTCAGATCCTGAACCATGTTTTTTGAAATATGTAACTTAGAAGTGGATTTTTTCATATATTGGTATGTCAAAGTAGAGAGTTTTTTTTAAAGAAACACTGGTTATTATTTCAATTGATAGTAAATTCGAAAACTTAGCATGCAATGTTCTACAATCCAATGCATTTTATTTGTTCTGGAAAATTCTTGATTAACATACAAGATCTGTTTCAATAGTATCCGACCTTTGACTAGGAAAAAAAAATCTTAGCTCCTTTCCGAGATTAAGATCCTATTCAAATTCTAAGTAGGTCTCTTGCGTCTGTTTACATTCTTCGCCCAGCATTTCTTCCATTGCCGAAAACACTTCTGAAAGGCTTCTTTGGGAACGGTGTTTAACTCCACGGTCATATTGTGCCTTTTGTCATCTTTTATCTTTAAACGGGATCCTTTCAATTCCATTTTCATTTTCGGGAACAGAATGAAGTCGCGAAAATCCAGGTTCAGCACTGATAGTGTACAGTAGGTCCTGTGCAAATGCGAGACAGAATTTTTCTGTTCCACCGACAGAATTTCAGGAACAAACTTCACAATCGCCCCTAGCATGATCGCAGAAAATTGCATGTGGAGAACCTATATTAATCTGAACTTATTTAGCCATCTCTCGTATGGTTAAACGACAATTTTTCATTAACAGATTTTCAACTTTTTCAACAATAGGGGACACTACTGCTCCAAAATATCATGCCCGAGTATTAATAAAGGGTAATTTTTTTGAGTGTAACTTATTGTTATACCCGAATACATATTGGGAGAATTTTATTCCGGCTTCATCCCTTTGTCAAAACCGAATCCTTATTGGGAAAAGTTAATTTGGGTTCTATTCAATCGATGGTTTTTGATGAACAGTATTCGTGATACCTCCATGATCAACCTTAAACAAAATGAATATATACTCAAGCCAATTATTGTTTTAGACTACATTCTAAGTTTGGGTGGTGTAGATCACTGTGATCAGGAAATGTCCTTTTATCAGACTATCCGAAAGTCCTAGAAAAAATACTATAAAAAGATATTTTTACATTTACTAGACAAGATATATATACTCGGGAACTCATTTTTGCTCTATAAGAATGTAGTTGGGAAAAGTATTGCAGTCTTAGAATTTCGAATCCAATTAGTAGAATAGATTTTACAAAAATATGATGATGCCGCTTCTGGACAAAAGAATCCTGGCAGACCACCTGCAGTAGATAATCTTAGCCGTCTTTGTGAATGACATTTCATGTTCAATATTCCTCCTATTCCTGTGAAATGGGAGCCTATAAGACTGTACAAAACTTTTTTTTCAAAAAATGAATGCAAACAGAAAATTGATAAGGAAAGAAACGTGTCTCTGGTATAATGATTAAAGAATCGGTTTGAAAAATGAGTTTTATTAAACTGTTACTAATAGGTATTCATTTATATTTATTTTTTTATATTAAGTAATACTCCACTAGAAACGAATTTTCATTCAACATAAACATATTTGTCATCTGACTTTAGTATGCGAATAGAAGATAAAACAAAATTTGTATATTTATTTATTTATCAATTCTATCTTTAATGCATAACTAAGAATTTTCTTTTATAAAATATGGAAATGCATTTTCTTTCCTTGAACATTAAAGATCCGTACTATTATAAAATATGTACACCATACATTACCTTTTAAAATTTATTGAGTCTTCGAAGTCTAAAATTTATGAACATCATCTGCTTGACCGATAGTTTTAGACACGAGTTCAAAGAATTCCTTTTATTATAAGGATCACACAGAGCAAGATACTTCAGATTACCTACATTTAACAGAACACTTACTGATTTTTCTGAAGATTTCTTACTCAGATAAGCGGGGCTACACACGTTTGTAAGTGTATTTTAGATTTGAATTCGTCGTAAGTGAAATTTGGCATTCCATTTAGAACGCTTGAAAAGGCTATTAACCAGGGCAATATTATTGATTAACCGTTGTGGCTCTGCACTAGTACTTGGCACACATTGTTATTCATTAATAATTACCTCGTTGAGACATTGTGGAAATGTAAATTCTGAGATGTGGTCATGATTTATACCATTGGTTAAGAGTAATGATTTTGGTACATAACTCATTTAAAAACTCACCTTTTAATTAATCTCCCCCCCGTAAGAGCTATTAATGATGTTTTGAAACTTCGGTTTAAAAGGGTTTAATAATAGATAAATATTTTTATAAAATGCCATTAATCTTAATTTTACTTTAAGTGATTCTAATTATTTTAATCCTGTGATGCTATATTTGAATACAAAACATTCTGATGTTAAAAAACAATTGCACATTATTTTATTTTATAAGTTTTTTTTTTATATAATAAATGTTCGAATAATTTCTAAACTAAGAAAATATTCGATTTCAAGTAGCACTAAATTAATCACGGACACCACCAATTAAAACATTAACAAAATGTATTCTTATGTGTGTGTCTTGAAATAATTAATTAGTTTCATAAAGATTAAACTTATCTCATAAATACAAGTTTGTAAGTTTTCAGTTAAGCAAATTTTAGACAGCAAAAAATGTTATGTTTTTATGAATATTTAAAATAGAAATACTTCTAGTCGGAAAAAAAAACTTCAAGCATGTCTCTTGGAATCAATAGAAATAAGTGTTTTTAACTATTTTAGTAAGTGAAAAAAAGTTAAATACAACCATCGAGACATTTTAAAAGCTTTTTATGCAAAAAAAAAAAAAGAAAAACATTAAAGAGGTTTCAGTTTTAAATTGAAATTAAAATGAAGAGATAAATTTTTGATACGTGATTCAATAACAAAGAAAACAATGTGTTCATGCTTGTCTAGTGAGATTTAAAAAAATATAGATTATATGCATTAAAAAAATATAAATAAGTAAGATTCAAGGACTTAAAAAATACATTTATTACAGTATTTTTTTTCAGAAAAGAAACATCGACTCGAAATAAAATATGCATTAGTCTTAAGTTGAATTCTTAAGTTATTATCACTTTATACTAAATAAGTAATTTCATGTAACGTACTGGTGGAAATTTATTTGGTTTCTGTAATGTACTTGTACGTATAAAAAAATGTAAGTAAAAGTGATGTGTGTTTCGTGCGCTTTAGATTTACTTTTTATTACGTTATGCTAAAAGTACGATTTGTTTTACAACTTTATTGAAACTTTTAATGAAACACTACGAATTTAATACAGTTTAATTTAGTTTTATATTGAAGTGAGAATGGATAGTTTGAAACAAATAAAATATGACTTAAAAACTTTAGTTATTATTGATTTGGCTTTTCATCTGATCCTCTGTTTAATTTTATATACGTTCATTTTTAAAAATTATTCCGCTTAATGTAAAACATCAAACCATTAACAGTAAACTAAAGAAATGAAAAAATGTATGTTCTTAAGTTAATAAAATATAGTGATTCTATCAAATCACAGTATATTTGTAAAATATGAGAAACAAAATATACACAAATGCAATTAATCTTTTAAATTTATAAAAACAAGTTCCTGAAAAGATTTGATGTCATACGAAAGTTATTATTATAAGCAGCATAAATTAAATTGATAGAAAGAGTAAACAGTTTTTATACGAGGAGAAAAATAACATTAAAAAAATTGGAAAAAAAAGGACATTATCATTGCAACAATGTGCTACTTAAAATAATTCTAACTTTAAATTGTATTTCTTAACCTTAGGCAAAAAAGAGTGTAATGATGTAAGAATAAATGATTAAAATGAGTAATACCAAACTTTAAAAACCAAATTAAAACAGATTTTAAGGGAAAAAAAATATATTCCCTCAGGACAAATTGTACATAATGTTTTGGTTTCAAAATATTTATTTTAGGAAAACAGTGTTTTTAAAATTATTAGCGAAAAAGAATGATAACAATCTTATAAAATAATGTTTTTGCTTGATATAAAGAATTACCAAAATTCATAGATATTTTTTCACACCTGAGGATATGTGTATAAAATGCACATTTTTGCTTGTGTTTTTCAGACGTATGCTTTAAGATACAGTTCCTAAAAACTACCATCAATGGATACATTTTCAATTATTTTTTAAAATTAAAAGTATAAATTTTAAATATTGTAAATGCAAACTTAGTTTCCTTTTCTTTCTCTCTCACTCACACGCGCGCATGGTATGGTAGCATGAGCTGACATATTACAACAAGACATTCAAAGTATTTTTCATTTAATGCCGAAGAGTACGAGTATGTCATCAGTTAATGCCAGCCGTAAAGGCACAACACTTATTACTTATTTGATCGTCTTAATTATCTAGCATACTTTCAATCATTTCCTTTCTGCACCGTAAAATATCATTAAAGGCACTTGGCTTTGACATCTCTTGTCTGTTGAAAAAATAAAATTATTTACATAATATATAAAATTATATATACAGTGGTAGCAAGAAGTCTTAAGCAAACTAGTTTTTTTGCCTAATTTTTGAGTTTTCAATTTGTTCCTCTATAATTATCACACTATTTTAACTGCTGTTATTGAATCTAATGGATTTCTTACGCTAATTTCAAATCTGTTTATATATTTTGTGTAAAGTAAATATATATAGTTTTATTGATACTTCAGAAAAACAATGATAAGGCAAGAAAAAGGTTATTGTTGTGCAACAAACAATTGTTTTTTCAATCAATTCTCTATTATTCCAACCAATTGGAAAGCATTAGTGATAAAGGTTTGAAAACAAAACGTGAAACATGTTTTAGTGCGTAAAGCAGCTCTGTGTTGCAATTTCAAGTGAGTGGGTGGATAATATTAGAATTATGGGTAAACTTTAAATTTTAATTAAATATACATAATACTATTTTTGCAGGAAGCATGTTATTCTGTACACCAAATTATTGCTGAAGTACCATAAGGTATTTCTACTGTCGTGAGATCGTTGAAAGATATACTGAAACAAATATTTTTTGCAAACAGGAAGCGAAATGGATGACTCAGAAAAACAACAAAACAACTTTACGTGATTATAGAGTACTGTACAGGGTTTTACAGTCATTCGGAAAGCTTAATTCACCGCAAATTTGGAATAATTGATTTTCACATCAAGTGTGGTTGTGTGCCTAAGACTGAGTGAGGAAGATGGCTGAAAATTGGATTATAGGACTTAAAAACTCGCCCAAAACCAGTGGCGTAATGGAGAGCAGTTTGCTTACCTGCAAAGTCGGGTTTGGGGCACCCAAGAACCCTTCCCCCCACGATGCGGAAGTTGCGGGGGTGTACGTTACGCCACTGCCCCAAACCGTTACTTTCTGACATGGCGCAGGCAAGTAGTCATTCATCATGGATAGTTGAAGATTTAAAAAAGGTAACATTTTATGATGAAAGTCAGTTTTGTGTTTTAAGTAAAAAAAATAGCTCCTATTTAAGACAACACACTCATAAAAAATTCAGCTCTCAGGTTCTGAAGACCGGAATGAGGTACCGACTGAAAATGATATGAGGCTGCATGTTTTCTCGTATATTTGTAAGACTTCGAAACGTGAGAACAATAAAAACTAGGAAATAATAAAGTACTAAAGAAGGAAATACCAACAACAATGAAATATATTTTTGGAGATCAGTTATATGGAGTTTTCAGAAGGCTAAAGTCATCGTGTAAAAGTAGTCCAAAAATTGTTCGCAGACAATACTGTGAATGAAGTGATCTAGATATATATATATATATATATAGGGCAGCTTAGGATCTTAATCCGATAGAGAACATGTGGCATAACGTAGGTTATGATATTCGGAAGAAAAAAAAACCCGTTAAGCAAAAGTAACGTTAATTAAACTTTTAATATTTGTTTTCAAACATTTTGCCTCGAAAGAATTTTTTGTGAAATTAGTACGTTCCATGTCCAAAAGATCTAGAACTGTAATTAAAGCAATCAACTTGCTCAATAAATATTGATTTTCAAAAATGCAACATTCATGCAATTTTCAGAAAACATGTTAAATGGACCATGTTTGTAAAGGTTTGTGTTATTTCACTTCGTATATTATGTGTTTCTATGATGTGTTATTTTGTAAATAATATACATTCTTGTGTTCAGGCAGATGTACCATAAAGATACTTTGGGAATTTAAAAACTAGTACACGATTTGAAATCACCATTAAAAAAAACATTGAATCAATAACTGTATATTTAAAGTAGTACTATAATTTCATGAGGAAAAAGTACGTCAGATAAGACAAGAAAAATGAATCTACTTAGGGCTTTTTACCACCACTGTATGTTGCTGCTCAAATAAAAAATATATTTTGCATAGAATTTGTATCTAAATCAGAATATGAATAATATAACTTGCTTAAAATATAATATATTTATTCAATCCATTTCTTAAAATTAAAATAGAATCATTTACACTACATTTAGGAAGCACTTAACAGTGATTTCTTAATAAATGCTTTGCAGTATTATATTGAAGATATAATAGTGCATGACATATTTTTTTCATGGATAAAATATGTAATTGTTATTTATTTTTTAAGACAAAAAATATAATATAAAGAATACAAAAATTTAACTTCTCTTTTTCGAAAGTCACATATTTATTACAATCCATACTTTGTTTCGCTCAGATAATTCAGCATTTAGCTTATATAAATTTCTTTACCAAATAAAAATGAAAAGAATGTAGCTGAAAAATATTTTTAGAAACTCCATTTTCTTCTTTCTAAGACTAATGATTTTTCAAACGCAGAGCAACTACAAAGAGTTGAGAGTAACTGCTGCTTGAAAAATGGATGGACATTATGTAAAAATAAACAATTTTCCCTATCTGTATTGTCTCAACACACGACATTTTCTTCTTTTCTTTTTCCGATTGCGATACGTGATTCTCATAAGTACTAATCAATGGTAAAAGACATTTACTTCAACGAGGGGAATAACAAAACACGCTCTGAGGGAAAAACGGTTTGAAATATCAGACGTCGCTTTTTTGTCGATTTTTCTCTTAGTTTTTATAAAATTCATAATTTTTCCATTAGATTCTTCTGTTGGAAAAAGAAGCAAGTAGTTTTTAGGAGTGAAGTATCGAATTATCAGTAACTTAATTCTGAGTCATTTGATGTATAATGATTTTCAACATCGCCTTTTGTTTTTACTGTTTAATTACAGCAAATTTTTACAGAAAGAATACTTAATTACTTAAATGTAAGAAAAAATTATTTTTTTATATAAGACAAGGAATTAATTAGCGACACTTCTGTAATATATTTCTAATTAATTTTTTTTGTTGTATTACTATTATACTATTTGTTCTTTGAGACTCAGAATTCTAATAATTCAGAAATAAAATGCCTTAAAAATTATCCGGATATTTAAAAAGTAATTTTCTACACATAAGCAATTTGCGATAACATTTATATTCTAGCAATTAATTGAACGATATAACAAACTCTTATGTAATTTAATTATTTCTTATACGCGCACACACACATTAAAAAGGGAAGTGAAATAATTTCTTTTCCTCCAGTATTTATATTTAAAATGGCATCGGGGAATCTCGCAAGCTTTCTTTCAAACAAGTTTAGATTTTTTTCTTTGATAGTACCGAAAGTTTTAACTGCGATCTTCTTAAAAAAAAGTGATATGCAAATGTAATGCGCCATATGAAGGGATTTGAGAAGTACATCTAATAATAATAGTCTAACCATATTACCAACTACGTTACCATTATTTCCAATTCGTCTCATTTAGAAGGAATATCTTCTAACTTTGGTCTGAGACCTTGTGGTAGGTTTTGATGATACAACCAGTTGCTTATATCCCTTCTGATTAGATCAGACAAGTAGAGTTTAATTCTGTGTTATATTAGTGATAGCTGTTTGATAAATAAGAATTTTGAGACATATTTTGTTGTTATTACGTATAATATATGAGGTATACCTACCCTTATTTTCGTATCGAGTTAAAATAAAAATCTATGTGGTATAAGTTCCTTAATGTTAATTAGGCAGAATTAAGAATTTTTGTAACAAATATTTATTGACAACAATGGTTAGTAACAGCACAAGTTTTTGACAACAATGGTTATGGGCATCATTGACAACAATGGTTATTAACAACACAGGTGTTTGACAACGTTGACAACAATGGTTATTGACAACAATTAAAAGATCTCAAATGATAGAAATGTAAAATCTAATTTTTTTAATAAATGTGCACAACTTAAATGGGAGCATTTATAACTATCATAACGATGAATAATCCAAAGGTAATAGCTTTCTCGTAATTTGAATTAACACATAACTATAGTATACTGATGACATTTCAATTATTTCTATGTTAAAGAAATTCTAAGTAGAATTTTTTCAAGTGAAACTGTTTAAAATTTATTTTTAACGCCTTTGAGCTATTTCTTTCACTTTCAGAGCTGTACTATATTTTTTTTATTCTATATTCCTCTGAATTTAGTTTTCATCATTTTCTAGTGAAACTAAATATGCGTTTTACGTCTTTCTTTTATTTATGTATCTCATTCGACTTTAGTTAAACCGATTAATTCAATTCTTTCTTAACTAATACTAACTAGTAAAGTATTCTAAATCCGTAGTTGTTCTAGACCAGTTTTGCGTGTAGCCTTTTTCTTCTGCGGTATTCTTTTATTCCCGTCATTTAATGGATATATTTTGAAATAAAAGTTTAAAGAATAAACAGATTTTTAGCACACTCAAGGCTATCATTTACTACCATATGTTACATTAAATACATTATTCAGATGCTTGTTAAATATGTATGTTGATAGTATTCGAATATAAATAATAAACCACGCAACTGATTTTGGCTTACTTTTTAATGTCGCATTTTAAAGCAACATGAGTGCTATTGGTGACGAATCTGGAGCCAAGGCATAGGTACTTGAACAGGAAGAGAATTGAAAACGCTATACCAATATGAGGGTTATGAGCCTCGACAACGTGCATCGACCTTCTACGCAGTGGATAATAGACCGCACAATCACAGAGAGATAGTTATACATCATCTAGCTTTGTGCAAGCTTATTCCTTTAACTCTGAATTCCAGTTAATGAATCTGTGCGATGCTGAGATAAGTTTTTGTACTACCAAATGCGCTTAGAATTTTTGTGCTCATTAAAAATTATTTTACAGAGACAGAAATCATGTGTAATTTGTTTTATATTTATTTTTAACTTTTCGCTCTAGAATAAGTGTTCATATGGCTTCAGATGACGAAGGAGAGATCCAAATATATCTCTATTGTAATTAAAAAATAATGCGGCTTATTTGTTTTAATCCGATTAATCGAGGTTGTTAATTTTTCTATCTAAAACTTGTAAAACGTATAAATAAAAGCATTGGTTTGAATCCTGATAATCAGAAACGTATGGAGAACAATACATAAAAATTCTAATTATAGGAAAAAAACTAATTGAAAAAATATGCAAGTCGGGAAAAATTTAGAAAAAATCCTTATATCACATAATTGTGTTTATAAAATTTACTAGATGTTACCTGCCCGCTTCGTCGGATATTTCATGATGTTATATGAATATATACTGTTTATATACAAATATAAATTACTGATATTAAAGTCCTAGCAATAAGTGTTCGAAAGTATTGAAAATAAGTCTTATAACTCTCAACTCTTGATTGAAAAGGACAGAATTTCTAAAGAATAATTTCTAAAATTGAAGTAGAATTATCTTTTACGCCCTCGTAATCCCTCGTCCCATAGTAGATTATTGAAAAACTCATTTATAGTATATCTCTACTCAATAGCATATATATGCTTGCCAAAATTTAAGTCTAAATCTAATAGCTCAAAAATAGGATTTTTTTAATCAATAAGCCTCGTAACCCCCTTTGAGATTTCCGCAAGACCCATTGTTAGCGGATTTCAATTCAACAACAACACTCACACACACAAAACATGCATACCACATTTTATTCCTGTAGGTTTGGTAATCCGAAAAAGTGTATTAAAAGTGTATTGTTTTTTATCAATACACTCCAGTAAATCCTCTCTCCTCCATGGGAATTTATTTCCAAAAAATGTGCTCTTAGATTATCTCTATTCTACTAAAGAAACATGCTTGTTAAATTTCAAGTAATTGGGTCGAACAATTCAAAAGCAGGGATTTTTATCTATAACGTTCTTTAAGCCCTTGCAAACCCCTTAGGATCGATTTTTACAGAACAGATTCTTATTTGACTACTACTTCAAGAAGGAACATGCCTACCAAGTTCCTAAGCGGAAAAATTTATTTATCACGACCTTCAGCCCTTCGCGCACGCACGCCACACACACAACCGCCCTTAGGTGTCGATTTAAGCAAACCCTATTTTTAACGGATCTCTATTCCATGAAAGTAATATGCCTGCCAAACTTCAAGCATGTAGATCTAATACTTCCAAAACGAGAATTTTTTTTCTATAATGCTCCGAAGCACTCAAAGTGCTTTTTGGGTTTCGATTTGTGGTACCCCTTTTGTACTGTGGGTCTAATAGTTCAAAAATGGGAATATTTATCAATAACGCACCTTAGACCCCTCGCAAACCCTTCAAGGGTCTATTTTTGCATGACTTTCGTTAAGGATTTCTACTCTATAAAAGGAACATGCTTGCCAAATTCAAAGTTCCGGAGAGATCGTGCTGAGTGAGTTCCTTATATATGTAGATTATTTTCTTATAGAAAGATAATTGGAATACTTAACCATGGCAACTGTTGACCTTGAAGTAGAAAGCAAATGAAATTTTTATTTAGAAAATTTCACTTCAATCGTCTTAAAACATTTACTTCTAAGTATTTGTAACAACATAATTTTTAAGCATTTTCATTTAAGGTATCTGAATACGTTCAGAGCCGCGATTTTAAAAAGGCGCATAAATGGATACTTTTCATGATGTTTAGTGTCACTTAGATTAGAATATATGTATAAAATTGTTTTAAGGACACATTTTGACAAACAAAATTATTTAAATACAATATTTTGGCAAAAAATTAACAGAATAACCTTTTTACCTTTTTTCAAAATGATCTTTTGTGAAAAATGTCTCTATTATAATAATATTTTGCCAGTATATAGCTCAGACCTCTGTACAGAGGCTCAACTATCAGTTTTGAAAAATTCACATTATTTTCAGAGTTACAAACAATTGAAATAATGATTGGCGTATTTTTCTCTTAAAATTTCTCCCCTCTGTTGTTCGAAAACATGGATAAACCCACTTCTAAGATATATAATTCAAAAATTCTTGTTGAGCCTCTGTACAGAAGTCTGAGCTATATACAGGCAATTTATTATAATAGAAGCATTTTTCACTAAAGGAGAATATTTTGAAAATTGGTCATTCTATGCTCATTTTTTGTCAAAATATTGTAAAATAATTTTTTATTGTAATACTATTCTTAAAACAATTTTATATACATTTTCTAATCTAAGTGACACTCAATATCATAAATATTATCCATTTACACGCTTTTGCAATATCACGGTTCCGAACGTAGTCGGATACTTAAGATATTTATTTCTATGTATTTGTAACCTAAATAATTTTTAATCATTTTCCACACACACATTTAAATTAAAGGTGTAGATTTTAAATTAATCTGGTTAATACTTTTGATATGTCTGTTTTTGCATGTAAATAGTTAAGCATTTCAAAATTTAGAACTGAATTGTTCTCTATTTTGAACTAAACTAGTTTGAAATTAAATTGAAAACCTTAATATTTTTAGCTTGATTACAATCTTGAAAAAATATAGGTTTAGGAAAACAGCTTTGATGTTACATTTCCATACTGAAAAGTAACAGATTTGATTGTTTTAGTATTTAAATATATATAAATTCTAAATATTGATTAGTACAATACTAGGTTGCAACTTTTACAAAGAATTCACATAGGATTTAATAAATAGAAATATTTGAGGACAAGAAGTGTAGACGGTGTTGAAGTAAAAATTAGGGGAAAAAAATACTTATTTCAAAAATTTAATAAACGTTGCTCATATGATACGAAAAGAAAAGATTGAAAACTATAATGGAAAAGTGCTGAGATCAGAAATTTTGCCATTATATCCTTTTTCATTCGAATAATTCTTAACAAACTACCATAATATGACTAGACTTTAATTCTTTAATATTTAATTTTTCGAAGTTAATTCTTAAATTTCTTCGAAGCAGCAACTCAATTTTAATTATAAATTACTATAAGAATTTAATATGCACCCATAATTAAACTTAAGACTTGGCTTCGCTTCAACTATGTTCAATTTAATGTAAACAGTTCATTTTTCAGTGTTTCGCATATGACAGCGCCATAATGAATACGAGGACTTAATTTTACTTTGTAGACATTTCCCAAGATATGTTCAAACTCCCTTCATTTTCTTTGTTACAAGTTTACTAATTTTTATTTATTCTTAATAGTTAGGATGATACTGTTGTGAAATATTTTAGCTAAAAGAACTAGATTATGTGTGTGTGTTAAGATTAAATTTTAAATTGCATTTATATCCATTAAATTATAGATTTTTTATTTGAAATTGTGCTGGATAATAATATATAATATTAATAAAAATCAGTAGATTTGGTTATTAAAAGTCCCAGAATGTTTAAAACGGCCCAACACATAGTTTTTTGCATTTGTCTCTGTAATTTTTACACAATTATATTAAATTTCTAATTACAATCCTGAAATTACTTGGTTTATTTAAAATATGAACCTTTTGACAATGTGAAATAAAAAGGAAGCCTTATACATTGTGACATAGTTTAGATTTTAACACATTGGTACAAAATTAATAAAAATATCTTATAATTCTACTATTTTTGTTTTTTTTTCGGGCTACACAAAAATAAATAATTCAGAGTAAGTAGACGTAAAATTTCTTTTATTAGGTTCATGTTAAATTTTAGTTTTAACCATTGAGAAGATGTATCAAAATTTTAGTTTATAAATGAAATAATTTCAGATAAAAAGAAGACATTGAATTCTCAGAAAAGTATTTAAAGCTAGAATAACGAATATGTCGTTATGAGTATCGTATATTGTGGCGTATAATGAACACCTATACTTACAAATTGCATTTTTTTTTTTAGTTTTTAGGTATATTATCCGTATCACCTGCACAGATTTTAAACAAGTATTAAATATATTTGTTCAATTATCTTATCTTTTGAAGTCTTTTTAAAAATATTATCTTAAGCTTTTGAACAATGGTATGCTTCTGAAACTACAACCCTAAAGCAAAAGAAAAGATCAGGTTGGATGAAGATAAATTTAAAAAGGTATTTGATCTTTGAAAGTTTATTAAGTATGTCTTTTTTTAATGAACATTATTTAGATCTATGTAGAAATCTAATATTTTATTTATGCTAATCCTTTCTTTACTTTTAAATCCATCTTTATTATGTCTTACTTATGCACTGCTAGCCACCCTAAATGCAACACCCTGAAGAAAGCATGCAAATAACATGAAATTTACAACAAGCATTAGTGAAGGTGATTTATGCAAATGATTATATAGAATTTCAGCGCAGACACTCATCCCGCGCGCCTGTGGCGCCACCTCAAAGTGCTATTTAAGGTTTCCAGATTTCCAGATTTCGACGATTTCAAGTTCGGCAATTGTGTTTTTCTTGTGGTTTTTTAAAAGGACGATCAGTTATGCCTCGTAGAAAACAGCGATCAGCTTTTGATCCAGTATCCAAGTTTGACAGAGGAAGGATAGTGGCTTACTGAGATTGTGGATTACCTTTCAGAGAAATCGGTAGTCGTGCTGGACGAAACCCAACAACTGTAATGCGGATATGTCACCGTTGGATGCAGGAGGGCACGACGGACCGACGTAGTTGATCGCTTCCACCTCAGTGCACCCCTTCACGTGAGGACAGGCAAATTGTGCGCATGACAGTGACGGATCGCTCAGTCACAACACGAACCATAGCACAGCACATTGAGTCTGTAACACATCATTCAGTGTCTACGCGTTCCATTTGACGCCGTTTAGAGCAGAATAGTCTGTCCGCAAGACGTCCATTGCTTGGTCTACTCTTGACGCAGAACCACAGATGTCTTCGCCGCCAATGGTGCGATGAAAGAAGGATGTGGGCGGCAGAATGGAATGAAGTTGACTTTACTGACGAGTCCCGCATCTGTCTGCAACACCACGATGGTCGGATTCGAGTCTGGAGACACCATGGAGAGAGGATTCTGAACAGCTGCGTTATGCACCGCCACACTGGTCCTGCACCGTGTATTATGGTATGGGGGGTATTGGATATCACTCTCGCACTCCTCTAGTTCGCATTACCGGTACTTTAAACAGCCAGCGCTACATCTCCGAGGTGTTGGAACCAGTTGTCCTTCCTTACTTTCAGGGCTTGGCCGCAGCCATATTTCAACAGGATAATGCACAATCACACGTGGCACGCATTGTCTAAAGGTTCTTCGTCAATCACCAGATTGAATTGCTTCCCTGGCCGGCTCGCTCTCTGGATCTTTTGCCGATAGAAAACCTGTGGTCCATGGTTGCTCAAGTCAAATTACACCCCCAGATGCCACACCAGATCAACTTTGGCAACGTGTGGAAGCTGCTTGGTCTGCTGTACCCCAAGAATACATCCAAAGTCTCTTTGAATCAATGCCGAGGCGTGTGGCAGCGGTGATCTCCAACAATGGATGCTACTCTGGGTACTGGTTCTGGCAGGAGCCACACTTCATAGAAGTCTATAAATGTAATCATTTGATACTTGGTCAACAGGTTATCTGCAAAATAAATTTTTTGTGCTATCTCTTGTCTTTCTTGGTGTTGCATTTACGGTGGCCTTCAGTGTAATTCACACCTGTCAAATTTTATTTTATTTTTGTGTGTGTTAAAATTGCGTGTTGTACCCCGGAATATAGAGTATACGTAAATAGCTGTTTTTAAAATTATTTTGTTTATTTCCAATGTGGTGGGTACAAAGACAATGACATAAAAAGAACAAAGAAAAAAAAAGAGAAAGAACAATAAAATGTCAGAAAATTTGTCTATGGACGCATTCGGTATCCATCTTCCTAGTTGTGTTCCCACGAGCTCTTGTAGCATAGCGTAAAACAGCGCATACGGTGAGTACAATCCATAGGTACAGACAGAGCATACAGAATGGTCCAGTAAAAGTCTTATGAGATGTAAATGCCTAGCAAGGCAGTCATGACCAGTAGAAAGGGGGAATTAAAAACAGCTTTCATTCTAGATGCAAATTATAATTCATATGAGAAACAATTTGCATTAAAAGTAATTTACATTTAAATATTAATAACACAATATAAATGATAAATCCAATAATTTTCGCATTTAATAAACTTTTTTATTTATGTTGCCTAAGTAAAATAATTACATTTACTATAACAGAAATAGCTCTGATAATCATCATACAAATTACTTCTATAAATTAACATAACTATATTCTTCGAGATATCAAACATAATCTAAATACATACTGAAATGAAATTTTTCATCAACAGACTTGGACAATTGTCTTTTGTTGTAATTATTCTTTCTTCAAAACTTGAGGCATAATAATTCCTAAAGTAAGAATATAGACTATTAAAAGTCATTTCTAATTAAATACGCTTGTCCCTAGATAATTACATAACACAATAAGTAAGCCCTTCGTATGTGTTGAAATAGATAATTACTTAATAAAATAAGTATAAACTCTTTGTATATGTTGAAACAAAGTAATTATAATGAGATTTCGAACGCTCTTATTGGATTAGCATCAAAATTCTTCAGAGCAGACACATTTGAATGCATGACATAACGGCTTATACACAACGTCATATAATCTAGTTGCGAAAAATGAAAATTCAAAATATATTTTAAGGCAACGTAATAATATCCCAACAAGTCTGGGATAATCACAATGCAACCGAATCTCTATGAATAAAAGTAATTAGTTTGGGACTAACACATATGATGCCTAAATCCTCTTTCACATTTTCTCCTGTTTGTCAGAGCCAAGTCAGGATTAACAGCCTGTCTCGGAACTTATCTTTCATAGAGGATTTGGAGCAACCCTGCAGGGATTATATTTTTCAGATTTCTTTCTTTAAATCCCAGCTGGTATAATTTGCGTAATCCAGTTTAAGAGAAGATGAAACTTTCAGGAAATTGTGAAGAGTGATAACGCTGTTATTTAAAAATTTAAATAATTAAATGTTATTTCCGTACATTAGTCAAAGGTTTAGGATTCGAAGTTTTGAGTAAGTAAATGTATTAGTTATTTAATGCGTAAATTTTTAAATAATTAGTATTTTGATTGTTGTGTGATTCCATTGAATTGATTTTTGAAGTATTTTAAAGCAATATAAAACATTCATTCACTCGAGATAAATTCAAAAATGTTCTTACTAGTTACTAGTTTTTAATTTAATGTTGGATTTGTAATTATAAATGAATTTAATTATTAAGGCTACACAGTACCATTTTTCAAAAAAAATTTTTGGAGACAGTAACAGTAAAAATAGTTATTCTGTTTTATATTCAGATTATATTATTAAGCTGATTCTGTAAGTAAAAAGTCAGCTTGACCAGCCATTATTTTACAATTTTAAAAAATTAGGAACTTTTTAAGTTTTTTCAAACTTTTATAAAGTACTCAATTTGTAAAGTTTCTTTAATCATTTAAAATGATTTATATTTCTTGGGTTATTGTGAACATAAGTTAGTATGAATTCGAAAATCTCTTTCTCTCTCTCTCTCTGCTCCCTTGTTGATTTTTAATAATTATTTTTCTATGTAAACCTGGGAAAAACACGAATTTTTTTTAAATATTAACTTGAAAATTTTTTTAAAAAAATAACTATAGATCTCTCTCATACTTAAATTCATACTAACTTTTACAGAACACACGTTTGGGAGTGTGTGCAAAAAATTTCAAGAAACTATTTTAAGCAGAAAATAGCATTAGGGATTAGAAAACATTTATATCGTCAAAATTAGAAGTATAAGAAAAACGCATTTAAAGTTTGTAAATGCATAAAACAAAAACTTAAAATGGTCGCTAAATTCTAATTTTTTTACAATATGTTATTTCCCAATTTTTTTTGTACATTAAAACAATATTTTAATTGAATATATTAATTAAATTCAAAATGTATTTTTGCATAATAATGATAGCATTTGTTTCGACGACAGGCTATTCAGCTTAATCTTAACCTAATATTTTCACAAAACTTTTGAAACTTAAGAATTTATGTACACAATAATAATTCTATTAACTTAAGCTATTCATATAGATATCTATATAAATATCAACCAACTGTTTTTATAAAGGGTCAAAAACTCTCATACGTAAAACATCCTAAATACCTAGGTTTTACCGTAGACCAAGAGATTCTTGGCAATAGGATTATAGAGGATTTGGTTAATAAAAGTAGAAAATGCCTAAATATATTAAAATATATCCCTGGGCGTAATTGGGGTATAGATGCATCAACTCTGAAAATTACCTATACTATCTTAATTAGACCTATTTTGGAGTTTGGCTCTGCTATTCTCTTTAGTGCCTCTGATTTTAACCTTAAAATACTTGAAAGAATACACCCGAGTGCCACTAGAATAATCGCAGGTCTTCATAACAGCTGTTTTAATAACTTAATTCTACTTGAGTGCGACCTTCAGACTCTAGATATGAGAAGACACTACTGTTTAACCAAGTGCTTCAACAAACTGCTCAGGTATGGTAATCATTATAGAACCTCTCAATACTTAAAACGTTGGAAAGATAATCAAAGGTTGAAACGAAATAGTTCCTTCTCCCAGGCACTTGCTCAAAACCTGAGTTTTAATGTAGAAAACCACTGCCTGACTTCATTCATCAACCCTGTCCTTGGATTCCATGAGGTCACGTTCCATTCTAACTTAATGCCAAATGTCGATAAAATGTCTGACCACCCCGAACATCTTAAGAAATTGGCTCTGGAGGTGATTGATGGAATTCCACTAGATTCAGTCAAGATCTATAGTGATGGCAGTAAGGGAGAGACAAATACTACTGGCAGTGGAGTTTTAATTGGACGTGTCATCAAAATCCAGGGAAGAAATTCTGACCACGCTTCTGTCTTCAGAAAGGAGCTAATAGCTATCATGTGTGGTCATTCATTAATTAACTACATAAGAGACCATGATTTTTCTGAAATTTGATCTTACCAGACAGCCGATCCTCCATCCAACTTTTATTGAATTGACAATCTATCGGCGACAGCACCAGCAGGAGTATTCTACATCTTTTTTAACAGCTTTCAGATCGTCACCCAATCCATTTACATTGGGTCCCGTCTCATGTAGGCCTGCTCGGGAACGAAGTTGCGAATGACCTTGCGAAGGCGACTGCCAGCAATCATGGGGATCCGGAAGACCACATGGTCCTTACGTCGACTGAGATCTACTCCAGGGGGCTAAAGAATTAATATGTAGAACTTGGGTAGTCCCTCCTGTACAACCATGGTACTTTCAAAGACACCCTGGATCTGTCATATCATTAAAGGGTTCCAGATCGTATCATCTGGCATTCTCGCGATTTTCGACTGGTCACCTAACTTGAATGAATTTTGAAAGTGACAAATAAGTTTCCCAATTTGCACCAAATGTAACATCAGTCCTTTTTGTCCTCAGCACATTTTGCAATGTCTGGGGTTTTCCTTCAAGGAGGCTGTTGCTTCCACCTGCTGTTCTTAGACTTTGTACAGATTTATGGATTGGATCTGATCTAGTTTCACTGGACCAGATGGGGACTAGTCCCACCACCACCACGTAAGCTAAAAATTGATAGGTTTGTACATAAACCTAATTCTTTTTCAGTTTTTAATTGGGGCAGTTTAGCAAGTTTGTGTATTTGTTGCACTATTTTAAAATACTATTATAAAATACTACAGTAGGTTCACAATAATGTAGTTTGGAACATGATAGAAGTATTCGGTTTTATCTGCAATACTTGTATCCAGAATACTTGTATTTCGAAGTCTAATTGTAGTAGGAACTGAGGGAGTATTTAGATGTATCATTTTCAAATAGTACTCCCTTCCTTCAAAATATTGTTTGTCACATCAATCTGAGAATATTTTGGTCATAGCATCTCAACAGGAATAAATAATGATAAGACTTCTAAGTTATATAAACTTTTCTTTATAGAAAAAAATTGGCCTTGAAAAATCAATTTTAATTAATTAATTATGAGAATTCAAAAAACTCAAAACATAATCAAGCTGAAATTATTTTAGTAATGAAAATTGAAATTAGTAACTTTCACAGTGCAAGAGTTGATTGTACTCAAAATTATTTTTATTTACTTCAATTTTAGAGTGGAAAAATGCTTTAAAATGAAACTGAAATCACAACCTAAGCTCAGAAAACCAAATATCTGAATCTTTTATCAGATCTGAAATTTGGTGGCAAGCTGCACAATGGTAAGGGCCCCAAAAATGTAAAAAAACAAACAAAAAAACCCGGTATATTTGAGATTTTAAGGGTACTACGTACTCTTAACGTTGTCATTATATATTTAGTTCCCAAGAACATTGTAACGACATAAAACATAGAAAAATTAACTGAAATAAATGAAAGAGGAAAGCAAAAATATATTTTAAAACAAGAAGTTGTATATAAATTTATAAAATACATAATCAAGAAGAAGTATTTTCTTCATTTTAGGAGGGCTTACGTACGAGTTATTTAAAAAACAAGTCAGCGAAATATCTTTCTCACTTTGTTGCTAGTATCATATATTAAATTATCTGAATAAGTCCATCAGTTAATAAAATGCCGATGCAAAAAGTACTGGAATTTTAGGAGCTAATCTTCCGTGAATTATTGTTCCTTCCCGAAAGAATTGAAAAAAAAAAATAATGGATGGTTCCCTCAAAAGTGGTATTGAGATTCAAGAAAGTAATTTTCAGATAATACGGTTCCCAAATATAAAGAAAACAAAAATGAGAATTTTATACAGTTCATAGAGAAATATTACAAAGATTTTATTGCAATAGTAATAGCGTTTCTGCAGATTACATTGCCTTGATGTTTGAAGACTTCAGGCAGTGTGGCTTGGAAGTTCGAAAAATATTTATATAAATATAAAATATCTCCTTATTGTTTCTTTAAATTACCAATTAAGGTACATAGGAGGCTCTTCAAGTTTACTGTCTAGTATTGTGACTTTAATTTAATACAAATGTTTTTAATATAACTAACAAACTGTGTATTTATTTAAATATATAAAAATGCAATTTATGAAATAATTATTAATCTCATTTTGGAAAATTGGTACTCATAAAATCTTTTGTTAGCAGTTTCTTTTTAACTTATGCGTTTCTTTATGCGTTGTAAATAAATAATTGTCTGTAATATTTTAATATTCTATATTTTTTATTACTTTTACAATTTAAATAAATTATATCTCATCAAAACAAACAATAATATAACCATCTCTATGAGTTGTGACAACTTAAATACTTAATAAAACGTTTTTATAGTGATATATGAGTTGTTTTGATTTATTTTTGTTAGATGTTGAAGGAATAAATTTCTTTTGTATTATTATTTAAAATCTATCTATCTATCTATATCTATATCTATATATATATATATTAACATGTAGTACATAGTTTTAAAATTCACTTTTGATTTCCGTGTAATTTCGGTAAACGATGAAATAATTTATGGGTATAGTACTACTACATTCCAGAATTTCGCCCATTTTTAGAAAGTGCTTTTTTTGTTATTGTTTTACATTAAAAACCTCCATATCATAGAACATTCACCCTCAAATAAATATTCAAAGATTAAAAAAAAAAGATTAAAGAAAGAACTACATTTGTATGAGATAAAGCGTGGTGGGAAAACATTGATCATTTACATGTATCATGATTTTTATTCATCTCATTCTTTATTTTATTTTTGTTCCAAGCACAATATGCATGCATTATTCTATGATTTTATAAATATATTAATACTTTTACTTTTTATAAATATATAAATACTTTTACTTTTTTATAAACATATCAATACTTCTACTTTTTTATAAGTATATTAATACTATTATTCCATTAGCACATTAATGGTTTGAAAATATATTCTAATGCAGATACATTTTTAAGATAAATAAAAATATAATTAATTTTCCTCATATGTTTAAAAAAATTATTTTTCAACCCTAGATCTCCAAAATAATGTTTCATAATTATTTAAAGCAACTAATTGATTAATGCGAAGAACGTTTTTAAAAATTTAAGTGCAATGAGATCAATAAAATTCATGGGGCATATGTTAAAAAGGCATGCTTAATTTTTTTCTTTTTCAAAACATATATTTCATTTGGATAAAATAAATTCAATGAATGATTGGAATAATATTTAATTGGGGTGAATTAATTTACATATGTCAATTACTAGACTTGAATCGTTGCAAGTATTAAATGTTCTGATAATTCTATAAATTAATGGATTATGTCTGAAATAATTTGAGTATACCTTTAATGTACGAAATGTTTTCCCCCAAATAATTGTACCAAAACATATTTCTAATACATACTAAGAGAAATTATTATTAATATCAAATTATTCATAAACATATATGTTTTTACTAAAATGAAACAAAGAAAGCAAACGTTTGCAAAAATCGGAAAATTTTTCGTGAAACAATCAATGAAAATTTAAAACACACGCACGCACGCACACACACGAAATTAAATCAAAAAGTTTTCTGAATTATGTATTTATTAATTGAATTGTATAATTCAGTTGTAACATCCTCTAGAATTAAACAGATCATGGAACTGAAATTTTAGCTATCACTACTCGTATATAAATAAATTTGTTTAAAAAAATAATATGTTTAATGAAATAAATAGTACTTTTTTCTTCAAAACTGCAGTAAAAGCTAATTCTTCCTTACTGATTTAAATTTCCATATAAAGAATTTACAATGCGCGTTTACTCCAATGTTAGCATACATTCATGATACATGCCACTTCTAACCTGCATGGGTTTCTTTAAAATCTCGTTCGATTAACTGTGAGATAATATCGATGTTTATCGTTACCAGCCGACTGTAACGGATGAAAAATTTTAATATCTTGAGAGAGCAGTCGGTAAATTTAATACCAAACTGGTAATACTGATAGAGATTTTAAGCTTCGCCACACATCCGGAAGGCAGACTTAGAGTAGATTGCACCTTGGCAAGTATCCAGATCTACCCTTTGAGAATCTAGTGATGTAAATTTTCCCGCGTAGAATGTTCGTAAATTGTTTACAGACTGCAGCTGGTGCAGGTTGCTTTGGACCTCTTAATAAGTGACTACATCTACATCAGTGGTCTTCCAAATTATTCGACTTATAGAACCCTCAAAGCTACAAGGTATTTTAGAGGAACCCCTTTCCACACACAGTTAGAAGAATATACCTTAAAATAAAGTTTTGAAGTATACCTATATAAAAAAAAGGATTGCATTTGTTATAAAAAGTTAATGTAATTTTAATTTACGTACAATAATCTTAATTTATGATTTAAGAGTCAAATACCTATGCATTATGTTTAATAACTGCGATATGTGCTAGGGCATTCTTTTACACAAAGTGTCGATGTTTACAAAATCCATTGAAATTATCTGCAGTCACGTTTCATACTCTGTGTTTAAGTTATTTTTATATTTTATCTTCTAGCCATTCATGTTGAGAGATATTTTTAACTTAAATACATTAGTCTAATTGTTATTCAAACGTATGAGAAACGTATGAATGTGCGAGAAATAGTGTGTATTTTGCATGAATTTGCAACCTAAAATTTAGGAGCTGCTCTTTCTAAAATATAGATTTTAACGTCAATTCTTTTGACATGTCGATAAGTTGTTCCCTTTTCTTCTTTATATATGTTTTTCCTACAAAAAAATGGAAGAATGTGTATTTTCCTTTAGAAAAATCTATTTAGTTGGGCTAAACATTGTACTAAAGAGTATAAAATTGTTTCGTTGAATTCGGGATACAAAAATAGAACATTCCCAATTAGGTAGGTAGTACATATCAAGAAAAACAAGTAATATAAAAAAATAGTTTTTAAGTCAATTCCTACTTAGATCAACAACGAAAAATTTTATTTTAGCTACTTTTTATTAAATAGTTACAATTAATATAAATATGTATATACATAGGACAGAATCACAACATTAAGTGGTAATTAGTTTTTTTTAAATATCATTAAAGTATCGTATTGTCTTTTTAATTTCAGTCCAACTGAATGCTTTAACACGTGAGAAAAAAAAAACCTTTTTAAGTTTTGACACAAGTCGCCAAAAGAGTCGCTAAGTCGCCAACGTGGCTGTGTTTGTAATTATTTAAATAATTAGTTTTAATCAATTAATTTTTATTAATTCTAATTAAATTATTGTATTGTCATCCAAAATGATCCTGTATATAAAATTTCAGCTCAATTCAGCGCTTTAATATGTATTTTATTAACGGTTGAAAATTCTACCAAGATAAATAAATAAATATACAAATATATAAATAAATAAATATATAAACAGTGCGAGCTAATAGTATGAATTGAAAAAACGTTTTAATATTATTTTCTCATTATATTATAATAAAAGTTCATAAAAATTGTAACAAAAAATATAGTTACTATGCATAAATAATTTTTTAAGTTTAAATGTCTGAAATAAGCATTACATACTTGTGGTTATATAAACTCCATAGAGAACGTGAATCCATTATGTATACACATTTATATTTTTCTTTTCAGTTTTTCATTGGTACTTTGGAACCTCTAAATATGTGTCGTGGAACACAGTTTGAAGACCATTGATCTACATCAAACGTGAAATAATTCTGTCTTAAGATTTTGCGTAAATAATGCGTCTATAATGCAGGGTACTGTTAACTCAGCGTTTCTCATACTGTGGGACGCGAGCATATCGAAAAGCGAAAATAAAAGATTATTTTTTTTAAAAAAAGTTACTAATTTACTGAAAGGAAGGGAAATAAAACACATACTGTCATAATAAATAATAAAAAATACCCATTTATATTGATATAATATACATATAAATTTATATGCTATGTGCAATGCATTTGATAATTAATTTATATCCACATTAAACTAAGAACAATTTAAATAATTACTACTAACTCCCATGGGATTGTTATTCACGAAATGTAATACTTGTCTTGATAATTTGAATGGTATATTATTAAAGTCGTATTGTAGCTCTAGCTTCAAAGTATAGTATTATTGAATTCACTACTTTGTTACTGTATGAGGGAGGTGCGATGAAAATTATGAATGAAAATTGGGTCGCAGATAATGAAAGTTTGAGAAGCATTGTGTTAACTAATACGTATGTGGTGATACAATGTTGAAAAAGACTATTTATTTAGTGATGAATAATAGATTAAAAAAAGCATTGTCAAAGCAATAGTTCATAAATTTATGCATTCAAGTAGAGAAAACATAAATAAATAAATAACACAAATATCAGAATTTGGAAAACTGATTTATTTGGACTTTGGTATTATTAAAGTCAGAATTAATAAAAGTTATATATTCTGGTTGAGAGAGAGAAAAATAAATTCCTTTATTAATCAGTTATTAATGTCTAAATAAAGAAGTTTTAACATATTATAACGAGAAATACTTTGGTTCTGCTAAGTCATTTCTAATTATGCAGTATAACGATTTATCTAACATATTTGATAGATAATTTTTGCCTAGTAGTTTGTTTTATTATAAATTCTCGTTTAAGACATAATTTCTTCCTATGCTTCCAAATAATTAGTTACAAGGAACAAAATACTTGACTTCTGAACCTCCTGTAATAGTATATTTGATTTAAAACAAGTTTAAAAATGATGAAAAACAAAGTAGTATATTTGACTGAGATTGGATATAAAAAATAAAATAGGATAAAAAAAGATTTTTTCATTCTTATCACATTTAATTCGGTCAAACTGAGGTATAAAAATGCTATTGAACTATGTTTTTCGACTTATTTTAATTATTTATCTACTTTAAATGCAATAAATTCCTCTTTACGGTTTACATTATTTCCAGAAAGTTAAAAAATATGTATATAATTATTTTAGTTATTTTATATATAAATATTCTTATTAATAATATTAATACTTTTATTGCAATTAAGAAATATTTTTAGAAAGGAAAAATTCAAACTAAATTTCAAATACTTTTAAGTAGATCACATATTATTTTATATTTTGTTTTATACGTATCAAAATTGTGGGTAAGTCTTATATATTTCTAATATTGTTTTCCATATGTACTATATTTCCAGTCTTTTCTTTATAAATATTTAATTATATTCCTCATTATATTTTTAATACCTTAAATTATGTATCAAGTTTGTACTGGAATTCTGAATGAGCTTTCGCAAATTTTTTGTTGTCACATTTTGTAATAGAATTGTGTATGGAAATAAATATTGATTTAAAGTGTTCAAAATACACAATCAAATTGAACTTTTTTCATGAAAAACAAAAATACATTTTTAATACCATTAGACAATAATGTAATGTTCAATGTATATTGTTTTATAAGTTCCATTTTTATATAATTCTTAATGAATATTCTCTTAGTTTTTCAACTGTTGATATGTTCTTTGAAATTTGGGTAAAATTTTGAAAAAAAAAGCAGGTGTGATTTGAATACAGAAGATAAGGATGTTTTATTATAATTACACATGTAATGATGGTAGTTATATGGTTGACGTTATATTATAAAATATTGATAATTTGGTTACAGTAACAAAATGATTGAAGATATATTGAACCGAAATAAACTGAGAATTTGTTACAGTTCAATACCGGTTTTCGTTCCGACCAAAACAAAGGTTTTTTTCCCCTTATTTTCGATTCAGTTTCGGTTCGAAGCCCTGTTTCTTCACATGACATTTTCCAAAAATCAATGACTTTTATTTCAGTAGTGGCTTTTTACGAAGATGAACTACTTACCAAAATGTATTGAGTTTTATTTTTAGATCAATGTATAAAAATGATTCTTTCATTTACATTAGGGATGGCGATCTGAGATCGATTAATCGAAAAATCGATTTCTCGGACCAAAAAAAAAATCGATTTTTTAAAGCCGATATGTAGCACTGAATCGATTCAGTGAATCAATATTTCATCCTAGAAAATCGACATTCGATTTTTTATGTTTTGGTAAAAACCATAAAATTATTTTTAATTTGTTGAATGTACTATCTTTAAACACTATTTATCGCAGGCAGTTGTGCACCTGAAGTATGATCCTATACTTTACTGGCAAAAAGAAACACTATTTATCATCCCATTCACTCAATAGCCATGATGTATATGAGTATCGTGGGATCATCTGTTTCTTGTAAGCGAATTTTTTCGATTGCCAACAACATCGGAAGTGATGAGCGGAAGCGCGTGGATTCCAGTAGACTTCATAGACTGTTGTTTTTAAAAAGCTTAGATGTTAAGCATTGGGAACTATAAGCTATATTATCTGTTTTCTAAACTTTTTAATGTAACAAGTACATTTAGAAAATAAATGTCTTCTTTTATACCTAATACCTTGATATGGTAATAAAATAATTGTAATTATCGAATTCCCTGAACTAAAAAAATTTCTGATTTTACTGATAAGAGATCGTTTATTATAGTATCTTTCTTGTATTTACATTGTAAATGCAGACTTGAAAAAGAAAATCGATTTTTTAGAAATCAATCTTTTAGACCTCGATTTTTTCGTGAATCGATTCATCAGGTTACGATTCGAATCGATTTTATGTTCGATCTTTTTCAGAAAGAATCGCCATCCCTAATTTGAATCAAGATTAAGTCTTTAAAAAAAGAAATTAGTAGAACAATTTCTCTGAACAATTAGCGATTCTAGATAGTATTCAAAGAATTCAACCATGTAAGAAAAAAAAATACTTGAATCTAAAGGTGATCAAGTTGTTTTAAAACTGTAAAAAAAAATTGATCTGTAAGTTATTTGATAAAAGTAATCTACAATTACATTTAAAATACATTTTCCAGAAATTAACTTAGAACTAAATTTTCTGTATTAACACTTTCACCCAAAAACTTTAAGATGAAAAAAAAAAATATTTTAATGCTGTCATTTGTTTTAAATTTTGTAGATTTTACTGCAATAAATGGCAAGAAATAAAACAGTAATAAGATTAGTTTTTTGTTTTTATTATAATTCAGAGAAAAATAAAATACAGGGCTCTATATGCATTTTCATGATAGGCAACTCATTTGTATAAAAATAAAATGATGCATTAGTTCAATAAATAATACATACATGCAGAAAAACTATTAAATTGTACGAGCCAGAACAACAATGATAAAGATATAAATGTTTCATATTGTAAATTCTTAATTTTAATTGAAGCTTCCACCATTTTTACAAAATTAATGCATAAAAATTGTTAAAAAGAAACATGCGAAAAATTTAGCTTCGCATATTTTGAAATCCTTCAATTATTTTAAAAGCACTTTTATTTTAGAAGTGCATTATTTTTATTACATTATTTTTTAAAAAGGAAATTCTTTAATCCGTTTGATAACCGACATAAGGCAAATTTTTTGATGAGAAACCGAAATTTTAAATTTTACTAATTGGAGACACTAAATATATTTATTATTTGAAAGATTGTATATGAAAAAAAAATTCGAAAGGAGCTTTACAAGACTTTAATGGAATAAAAAGTGATAGTCAAAATAAAAATACTCTATTTTACGGGCGTAAAAAGCAATTAAGTCTCTTTTAAGAGATTTTAAAATTTATGTACTTTGCAATAATTGTGAAAGCAATTAGAGCTTAAAAAGCTTTTCTTATTAGAATGAGTTTTATTATGGAACTTAAAATACATTTATTAAATAGCGATAAGTAAGGAATTAATTGTAAATTTAAAAAATGTACAGTTACTTAAATTATAATTTATTTTAATTTTTTCCTCTTATGATAAAAATAATTTTTCATATTTATGCTGAAACCTCTTGATAATATATGATGTTCATTTCAAGGGAAATTATACATATTATGTATAAGTTTCAGTTAAGTATAATAATAACTTGATGTGTGTAATCTCTCAATATATAATCAAACTGTTTCTTTGCAACTTACAACGTAGGTAAAAAAGGTAAAATATTAATTTAAATTTATGATAATTTACGTTAAGAACGGGGTCTATGGATATCGATTCCCAAGGGTGAAATGGTTGTGAAAGCTTTCTGGATAAGAATTCTAATTTTGAAATATTATACTATATAATTTAAATTTGGTTTGAGTGTTTCTTTTGTTGAGTAGGAATACTTTAAGAACAGGTTTCAGAAATCTACTCCCAAAAAGAGAGGATTAAGGGGCCGTAAAAGGCAAGTATCCTTTCATTTTAGAGATTAAAGTATTTTTCTTTTAAGCAACAGACGTGGACAAAAAGAATGTTTTTGAGTACAATAACAAAATCTATTTTCTAGAATTTTAATATCTGAGACATTAAAACTACACAGACAAACATCATGGAGTACCCGGAATAGTAGGTGCATGAAGAAATGCGCGTATCTAAATGCTAATTACGAGATGGGTAGAGGTAAAAAACAGCGTAAGCAAATAATTAAATTTATTTGCAGATCGGGTTAATAATGTAGCTGGTCTATACGTGAGCCTTCACTAATACTCTTGGGGTAAATTGCTTTTTTTCAAATGTTGTTCTATTGAAAACTTTCTACCGAAGAAGAAAATACCGTTTATGTAAATATGAAGGGTTATATTTAAGCATTAACGTTTAGGTACACGAAGTTAGTGGTTAGCGGAAAATAGTTGAGAAACTGTCGAGACTTACTCGACGATTAATTGCTAAATGATTAAAAGATTTCTAATTGACGATAATAAGTTAGAATTAAATAATAACGACCGGAGGTCGAACAACTGAGAACGGAATTACGCTAATTTAGACCGTAGATAACCTAAGCGATTCAAGAGTAAGTGAATTGACTTATAGACACATATTTATTATCCTTTCTGCCATGTAATTGCTCCTATACTTTGAAGAAGTGTGCATTTTCCTCCCTGGGTTGTTAATTGAAGCGGAATAATAATAATTTAGAATTGTACTGATTATGACTGATCTTTCTTCTAACATCCAAACACCGATAAGCGCAATAGTACGTTTATCATAACAGTTTCTGGCTGAAAAAATCTAGCTACTACCTCAAATATTATATGCTATACAAGACGAATTAAAGCATCGGGACTGCTGAAGGAACTTGGAATATACCTTGGAGGCATCAGTGAGCTGAATAAAAGCTGTAATCATCTGCGGAATGAGACCCTATTCTAGAGCTGTGCACATCAATTTGTCAATGCGTGCAATTGCCATTCTTGGTGGAAGGAGACGGGATGAGAGTACAATTCAGCTATAGGTAACAAAAGGGATGTGTGATTATCTGAGTTCTTGATTGAGCTAAAATGAGTTTGCACAGATGAATGGTAGAAAATACTGACAGACATACTCATTGAATGGTGTGTAAAGTTCCGTTTGCTATGTTAAATGCAGTTCAAAGCCAGTTGCTTTCATCAAACAGTTCATCTATTAGCAGCCAAACCATCTACAACAAATTGCATGAAGGAGTCCCTCAGACAACCATTACAGTTTATTTTACCCAAAATGAGGCTTATACCATGTACAGATAACTTGCTGTGAATTTTATCGCCACAGAGGACCAACAAGTGTCTTCGTGTAAGATTTTCTAATGAATCTAGATTTTCGTTTTGGAAAAATTATGGTCGTGGATAGATGTTATGTGTTTTGTTTCCCTGAGAATATTACCTACAGCCCTTATCAAATGTCTTAACAATTCCATACCAGATTTGGAGTTTCATCATATTTGGACAGCATATAACCCTTGTACACAGACATTATGACCAGTTCATTATCAGATCTGTACTTGAACTAAGATATTTTATCTGTGTTCAAGTCAACCGCGACATTAATCCCTTAACTGCCACCTGCGTATATATACGTCTATCTCAATCAGTGCGTTAAATGACCTGAGTGAATATATACGTCTTTCCTCAGTACGATCCTTTTCTCTGCTCTGCTGTCAGTAAAATAATTCCGAAGGTTTTGAAATTCTATAAAAGACCTTGACAGTGTTTTAGAAGGATTTACTTATTTCAGAGAAAATTTACTTATTTGTGCCCTTTTTTCTCTCCAATACACCGCATACGCTCGCCTAAACGAGAAACAGTGGCACTGGTGAGCGCATCACGTAACTTTTAATCGGTAGTTAAAGGCTTAATAATAATACTCTATTTCTTAAGAAAGACCAGTTTAATTGATTCAGGTTCCGTATTTTACTTCAAAACAATATTTGATAAGTCTATTATCATCTTTTTTAATATATGTCAAACTAATAATCTGTTATGTTGAATGTAATATAAAAACCTGTTTCTCCAAATTGATGTATGTGTATTACTATACCAAAAATGTTCTATATTAATACTAAAGTTAAAATCGTCTCCTGTCATAAATAAAAGTGTATGTTAAAATATTTTTATCTATATTTGAAATGTAAGAAATTGGCTTGATCAATGTTGCTACTTGAATCAAATTCGGGTTATCCATATCAAAATTAAAATGCTGGTTAAAATCCAAAATTTTTTTCCCAAAACTAATATAGAGTCAAAGGTAAAGATTTCTGGATGCATTCAAGATGTGCATTATAAATTAAGGCATTACTATACACTTCTTATGCTAAATGTGATCATTTGAAACTTGCAATGTATAACACGATTACAAACATAAACTTTAATATTCTTTGTTTTTTAAATCTATATTAAATTGTAAGGGATTAACACAAATCATATAATATTTGCAAGAAATTTGGATGAATTGTCTTTAAAACCCTTAAAACTAAGTTTCTGGAACAAGTTATAAGAAATAAGAATTCATAGCCTTCTTTTAATTAATTAAT
>BMAV01023479.1:63128-83526 GCA_019973955.1 Trichonephila inaurata madagascariensis
AAAAAAAAAAAAAACCTAAGCTCGATTTAAAATCTTTAATCCTTTATCTACTGCATTATGATTTACTGAAGTTTTTCTTCATGCAATATTCTTTTTTTGAATCACTATATTGAAGATTGAGGGATATACATTAACAAAATACTCAACTTTGGGAAATTTAATTCGTTAGAGCTAATTAATTAACTAATGATTTTCGACTGTAAAATTAATTATATACACTGTTCACTTAAAATAAATAGTCAAATCGTTTTCTAAGGTCTTCAGTAACATACAAAAAAAAATAAGACACTTACCTTTTGAAATGACAGAATGAATGACAATCTTCGCAATCCAATCAAAATGTCAGCTGAAAAAGCAATTTCTGCTATATAAAGCTATTCTCCTTCCCCACTAAAATACTCTTCATAGAACCCGTGTTGTCATATATCTTGGAAGAGTGGATTTAAAAGAATATTCCTGGTAAGTACCGTCAGAGTATTCGTAAAAATGTTTATTCCATGTAATTTTAAAGTGAGTGGTACTTATAAGTACCGTGGGCAGATAAAGGGTTAAAGATGTATGTACCATTAACAAAGAGCCTTATTTTTGGAGTTTTATTCTTTTTAGCATGTCCTGGTACCTTTAAGAAGAATCCCTAGGAAGTTGCATTTTAACAGATAAAGTCTAAAAAAAATCTAAGTTATTTTGTGTTTTTTTAAGAGATCGGAAAATTTCGCTTATATAATTATTAATATTTTGAATAACTTCTGTGTTATAAAAATATCCAAAAATAATTTAAAACTGAGGTAGATGATACCAAATGTCTCTGAATCAATAAATTTAACCATTCATTTTTAAAACAAATATACCGATGGCAATTGCTAATTTTATGTAAAATTAAACTAATTTTAGGCATTATTCGAAATCAAGATGATAGACAAATATTGAAACGAATATCAATATTAGGCACACTGCAGAATTCCATTTATGATGCATGAAAATGCAATCAATTACAGCAACGATATTGATTAAATCTTGAACTGGTGTTTGGCGGCCGACATCAGTTGAATTCAACGAGATATTTGCCCCATGGAAGAGTGGTATGATTTCTAAGTGTTTTTGAAAGTTTTTTAAAGGTGTTACAGAAGTATAAATTTTTCTATAAAAATGTGGCTGATTAGAATCATTGCAATTTTTCAAATATTTTTAAGAGGATAGTTTCATTCCTTTCTATTAGTATTCCATTTTATTATATTTAACTACTTTATTGGAATTATATTCAATTGCTCTGCAATACATATTCTGTGAATAAGGATTGGGGAATTTATAGCTGTAAAATCACATAATGGTTTCACTAACAAATGTTGATTTCCAATAACTTAGAATTTCCTTCTAGGAAATTTTTTCATACTGTGCTAGGCATCTAGTTTTTTTGTTTTGTTTGTCTATAAAAATGATATCATGGTGGGTTGAAAAGCTCAGAATTTCATAAACCCATGCATATGTAGAATTTATTGTGCAATAAACTATTCTGTTGGACTGCCGTAAAAATTATCTTCTTTTCTCGATTTACTTATTGCAATCCTAGACTAATTAAAAGTACTAATTGTTTATTTTATTCTCTACTGTTTAAATTGCTAGAAGCCTTGAAATACCTCACAATGTGCTCAGAATTTTAAGTATATCTGATTTATATTTAACTGAATGTTGCTTATCGACTGGATAATGCGTAATTTACAACATTATAAAAAATCTACCGTAAGCTCCATTTGAAACATGATTTATTTATTTATTTTTTGGTTTTACTACATAATAATAAAAACAATAATAAATTAAAAAACAATATAAGAAAAAGTATCTTTTAACGTACATTATTTTTAGTAATTGAAGTTCCCATTCTTTTTGCTGAGTTTTGTTCCGAAAAGTAAAACTCAAAATTCAGATAGCAAACACATTTTTTTAATAAAAGGCCGCATCCAAATATTTGGAAGACAACATGTCTAAAAATTCGAAATAATTGTTTGAAAGGAGAGAGCCTACATTTTAATGATCTTCCAAATAACTTTCAAAAAACTGTAAATCAGCCCCTAGTGATGGAATTGCTTAGCATATATTATAAGAAAGACCAGTAAATATAAGGGTTGCTTAAATGAAAGTGCGATATCGTCAGATCCCTCCAGATGCGTGTTTGATAGCGTCGGCGCAAGCTAAAACGTATCATTCACATTATGGATGCCTCCAAATGATACGACTGTCAATGCTGTCACTTATTATGCCACAGTGCATAAACTGAGAAAAAAGAACCCGCTGACGTGGCCTGTTGTCACGCGGGATTATCATTTGCCATGGTATATCTCATACTCATGTGGCTGTGGCGTGACAAACATTGTTACAGCAGTTCTGCTGGGGGGTTCTTACAGCCCGGACTTTTTACTGCGTGATTACTTCATCTTCGGCCCACTCCAGAAAGCTCTGAAGGTACAGTGATTTCGTAACCATAAAGCGTTCAATCTGCTGTTGAAAATTGGTTCCATAATCAACACATGAGCTTCTTCACCCAGTGTATCCATCATGTCGGGGACCACTGGTACACTTGTTTCAACCTACAAGATGACTTTGTCTAGCCTATCTGTTACGTTTGTATTATATCCTTTGTATAATAATTTATATTAACAGCATTAAACATTTATCATACTGTGAATGTAGTGGAATTTCATTTGGGATACCGTTATATATTTAGAGCAGTTGTGTGTTGATAGTCACCAGTTTCAAGAGGAAAATAAAGCTATGCTTTACATAACAAACTGGTCCGTCAGATGATTTTCATATTATTTTAAATTAAGAATGCTTTTAAGTATCCTATGAAATAGTAAATGAGAATTTTCTGAATTGAGGTTAATTTTACACAACTTTGTACCATAGAAAGAAATTGAAAGCATAAGGCATTAGCCCGTATAGAATTTTAATCCATTCAAATTGAAGATGCATAACATATTTCTTTAAGTAAAATAACATGAGAAAAAACACTTAATTTAAAAATATCTAGAACAAAGAAATAAATATAATTTACAAAAATAGTATCCAAATGAAAATTAGTTGCTCTTGTGAGTATAAAAAGAAGAAAAATTTATAATTCTTGATAACATCAAGAAACAAAGTATTAATAAATCACTGAGGCATGGTAATATTAAATGAAATGAATATGGTAATAATTAATAACTCAAATATTTGCTTTGAAAGTTCTGTCTAGCAATATTTTTTTGGAAATCATAATTTCTAGCTTAAACAATTTTTTCTGAAATACGTTTGATAGTTAATTTATAATAAGAGTTTTCACAATTTACAGAAGAGTACTTATACTTTTTTATCGTTATTCAAACATCGAAAGAATATAAATGAAAAATGAACTAACAAAACAAAATCTACAGAAAATAACATAAAAATGATACTCAAGACATAAATGCAAATATATATATATATATATATATATATATATATATAAGAGAAGGAGTAAAGAACAGAACAAAGATTTTTCTGAGTGCTACTCTCTCGAAAAGTCTCGAACAATAATTAAGCTGGAGAAGAAATAAAACAAACTCTATGGGAATAAACAGCATTAAAATTTTCAAAATAATTAAAATTACATTTCTAAAAAAATTTTGTGAATTATTGGATGTAAATTATAAAACTGTTTCCAAAGTAATTATCAAGTATTCAATATTTTTTTAACGTTTAAAAATTAATCTAACACTATAAAATACAAATTTTTATCACTTTTACTAAAAAGTCTTTTCATGCGCTTTAATAAAAAAAGATTGGGTGAGAGAGAAAAATTAAGAACAATTTTTTATTCTTTCCTAAGTGATAATTGAAATGAAGATGCTCTTTAAAGAGTTTTAAAATGTAAATGGAGCGATAATGTGTGTTGTTTTAGCATAACAATCTTTTGTATATAAATAGCATTTTAAACAAGTATTGAAACTGTAAAAATAGTTTTTAAGCAAAGTATATAAAACTGCATTCGTTTAAGTGTTAAACAATTCTTGTGATGAAGTGAATTAAATAAACTCTTGTTCATTTTAGATCACAATGTTTTCAGATTATTATGGGAGTTTCTTCTTGTATGTATTTGTGGCTCAGTTTTTATACAGGGTTTTGCGAAATTCGCACGACAAATTCAGAAGGGTGAGATAATATGCAGAATGGAAAAGAAAAATCACTATAGTACGCAGGGTCACAAACTTCATGTAGTCGGAGAAATCCGCAAAAACAGTTTTGTGAAGAGTTTGATGTTGAGTGGAATGAAAAGGGGTAAGAAATGCATTTAGGACGTAAAGCATGTTTGCAATATGGTTAATGTATCACAGTGCGACGTCAGAAATGCAACGATAAATGATTATCACAGGAATTGTTCTAAGGTTACGGTTACGTAGGTCATAGCACAACCAACACCAGTGGATGAAGGATTGTTGGACGTTTTCAGACAAATCCGTGAGATCTTCGACTGTACCCAATGACATCTCATACACCAATTATTGCAGGTTGCCCCAGAAGAAGAAATTCAAACGATTGAACTCCTAGAAACGAGGGAGCCAAAAAACAATTCCATCGCATATAATCCACCTTCTTGGATATGTAGCATGAAGGTGGGTGCTCACCGCAATCGAAAAATGAGTTTATGCACTGCCGTGCATGAGCAACTTGTTCTGGTGCGCAGTGGCCGGGGAACTTTCATATGTCCAGATTTTTTCAACCCTTCCATGGCGCTCCAAATTCTTTAATTTTCAAGAATCAACTTAAAAGTTGGAAGTGTAACAATTAAAAAAGTGCACAAAATTAATTATTTGGGCATAAATGTTGATAACAAAATGCAGTGGAAGGAGCATATCTGTTATGTTTTTAGTGTAAAAGGGAAAAAAATTCTTCTTGGACTGTTAAGAATTTCAAACAATACTTTTTGGTATGAAAACTGATGTTCTTCGGTTGATTTATAAGCAGAGGATAATACCTCTCGTATATTATGCATCGAGAGCTTGAGGATATTCTTTAAGTAAAAAATTTAATAGTAGACGTATTAGAAGAACGCAACGGTTTTTACTATGTGTCATAAAAGGATACAAGACTATTATTATGAAGCAGTGTTTGCTATTTCTGGTATGCCACCTATCGACTTGGTTATTTTGAATAATCTTGATGTTCGGAAAAAACTATTTGAGTACCAGCCTTTGCATGCTGGATGGGAAGATTTCAGCTTCGTTATTGACATACACTTCATGTAGAAAACCTAGCACTCTTGTAACTTATACAAATGAAGTCTTTCTAGAATATAAAACTATTTGTTTCCCAGATGGGAGTAAATTGAATGAAAGGGTTGGTCTTACCTGCTTTATTTACGAGAAGGGAGTTGAAAAACTTGCTTTCCAACATCCATTAAGAGATGAATGCTTTGTTATTCAATCCTTCTGCATTAATCTTGCCATAAAAGTGATTCAGAACTGTCTCCGTCAGGGTGAAACTCTAAATTTTCTCTAAATGTTGCAAGTCAAGAATTGAGTACACTATGTACGACTGTACATTTAATGAAAATTATTTTTCATATTGTAGAAAAAAAAAACATCGTAAAAAGAGAAAGAAAAAGAATCTCAAATGCTACTTTTAACAGATTTAGAGATTATTATAAAAAAGGAAAATAACTTACGAAAAAGAAACAACTTAGAATTCTCTTTCTTAAAAAATTTGAGCTCCGGATCGCTGAAGATGAACCTGCTTTTGAATTAGTGAAAGTTCATAAACAGAGATCGAAAGAAAATAAGAATTATACTATAAAAATAGAAAATTAGCTAAGAAGTAGGGATTAGAGGTGAACTAGGTGCATTTAAAAGAATATATTTTATAGTTGATTTGAAGTTATATCTGGAATATTAAGTACTGTGTGAGGATGAAAATGATAAGCATCTCGACAACTACGATGTAAAGAAAGTCGTTTCACCGATTATTAGAAGACTCGATAAAGTCTAGGATTAGATCGCCAATAAAATGCAGGATGGCCGAATGTAGGAAAGTAAAATGCCTATTTGTATAATTAAACTTACAGGATTCTTTAAAATTCAATGTATTTTTTCAATCTTGGCAAAGGTTTTAATTTTATATTAGAAGGCAAATTATATATTATTTTGAAAAGCAAAGTGTATATGAAATAAAAAGAATGTTGCTATTTGAATGGGATAAGAATTCTAGAAGTTGAAATAAATACCTAATGCAGAATTGAGAAAACTAATTATGATTAAAGACTCGCATAATATGGTATATAAATGTCTTCGGATTTTACGGTAGGCACTTGATCGAATATAAGAAATATTAATATTATCAAGAAAGAGTTGTAGAGAAATAAATTTTATTAATAATTAAACATCACACGCTGAGACGAGTTTGAAGTATCGCTACAGAAATTTAATAATTACATAAAGCATAAAAATACTCAGAAATATTTAAGCACGGGTGATGAATATTCATTACATTTTTTTAAGAAATTACTTCAGAATATATGGTGTTGAAAATTGTAGATAATTGTTTTGGCTCTAAGCCAGGCTGCCTTTTGAAGAGCTAAAAGAAGATAAGAGAAGTTCTTACACTCAGTACTTTTTGAAGAAAATTTGGGAGTTTTGACTTGTTTTCATTTCATTCCTTGTTTGTTCGTGTCTTTCCTAATGGAATTGAATCTGATAAAGAAAATTAAGTTCACCGATATTTAAAAAATAACAGAAATATACTAATTGTTCAAGAATGTTACTTGTTGTTGTTCAAATACAGAATTATCAAAAAGCAATAATTATTAACTTATACATATTATTTTAAGAACACTCTTTCCATTTGTATAATTTTTTCATTGATTATCCTACTTAAGAGTTCTCATTTATTTAACTTTAAAGTCTTTTGTATATTGAAATATATCAATGGAAAAAGCCTGTGAAGAGTATCTTCAGTTATTGATTCCTCTTTCTTTTCAGAGTGCATTTAAATATTTAAAAATAACTTTATACTCTAGAAGATAATGCATATTCCCGAGAAAGCCACTATTTTTTGACTTTACTTCTCAGGAGTAAAAGGCTTCCGTAACTTGTTTATTCTAGTAGGGATTTTTAAATGATCTGAGTAACTTTTTGTACATTCCGTTACAAAAAATATATGCACTCAGAAGGAAACGAGCTACTATCACTCAGCTTAAAATGCATGTAATGTGTGAGGAGATAAAGAATTTGTTAAAAATTCAGAACTACAGATTATTTTATTAAGAAGATATGGCATGAAAAAGGTTACAAATTAGTAGATAGTAAATCCATCGCTGGGACTTATACAAGCCGAAATACGGCGTGGCATCGAATCAATGAGGTCATCTATGATCTCCTGCCATAATCTTTGCAACTGGGATGTTTATTCACCAGTAATCACTATTCAATGGCTGCTTATTTACCAGTAATCACTAGTCAATGGCTGTTTATTTACCAGTATTGCAGTTACCTTTCAAGCACGTATTAGACGCATTCTATTAGAGAGAGCTCTAGTGACTTGGAAGGCTACGGGAGTACGTCCTATCCTTGAAGACTTTGTTGCAAGAATTGAGCAGTATGTGGACGAGCATTGTCTTGCTGATAAATGACATCTGAGTGACTTGATAGCATGGGCAGCACAGTTGATTTTAAAATCTCGTCCACGTAACTGCATACCATCAAAATGAATTGAAGGAGGACTGGAGGCAATCGTCTGTCCCACAATTCAATCCTCACATTGACATACTTTGTGTAATCGCCATATGCCTCTCGATAACAAATGCCGAATTGGACCGGATAGGACCGCAACACGTATATGAGCTTGACATGAGCATTGAGACTGAATTAGGATTTACCGTTGAAGACCACACACCTCCAGTAATAACTCTTCAGCTTTCCGAAGGTCGAAACACACGGAAAGAGGTTGCGGGGACAGCCTCACCCGGGGGCCGATTATTTCAAGATCTTTAAACCTTAAACAAAACTAGAACTTTTTAACAGCGAAAGGCAATGAAATGTGTCTATTTACTAAAGGATATAATTTTTGGTTTTATTGATTTGGAATAAAATGCCTTTTGGCAAAAATTTGTGAGAGGCCTCTCGCTACTAAGTAATTAAGTAACTTTGATTGCTCACGATCTTACTGTGACAAGTATCATGATAGTAGCTCAATTTCTTTTGAGTGCATATACTTTTTGTGACAAAGTGTATATAAAAGCTTTTTTTTATATCTTTTGAAGACTACAAAGGGTTGTTTTAAAATGCAAATTTTAACGCAGAAAATCTTTGTCATAAAAAATAACCTTTGTATAAATCACAGATATTCTGAAATTAAACTAACATCAAGTGCACTTAATTGATATGAAATAAAATAATGCAATATTTGTTTAAAACTTTATCAAATTTTTGAAATAACAATGCATATTTTTGTTTGAAAAGTTATTTTAAAAATAGTTGACTTTAAAATAAATATATATTGCACATTTTTTATTTACATAGGTTTGAAAGTTTTACATCATAATTTTATTTCATTATTCATTGTTGTAATGCTGCACACGCAGTTTTCCCCATAATGCTCTAAAATATATATTTTCAATTATGTCCTGTGAATATTTTTCGCATGTTATAATTTGCAGCATACTTAATAAATAAAAATATATATTATTTATTTTGGTTAATTCTGGTGTTGCTTTATCATAAAGCTGCTTAATCAGCAGGAATTGCATAATAAGCAATCATAATAATATAATTTCATGGTTTAACTCAGCGATACTCAACCTGCGACCCACCAAACATTTCTGAGTGGCCTGGATAGGGCCCATTACACTAAGAAATTCAATTATTGGAGCACAATGTACTAAATATTTAGCAGGAAATTCTATTAATCAAACAATCAAATATATCAATTTTGCTATCAATTTGTTTTTCTTTAGTAGTAGAATGTAAGCAAGAGGCTTTGTTATAGATGAAAGGAAATAGAATGTATCTCATAACCCGGTAAAAAATTCATAAAAATAAATTTTTTTTTGTTTGTGTTTGATAGAAAAGTTAATATAGTACTAAAATAAAAGCCAAAAATGAGTTTTAATAGTTTGATCAATTTTATATGTCAATGTTGCTTTGGTCTTATAGCGTGTTTTTTCCGTTATCCGCATACCTGTAACGTGTATGCTGCCCTCGAGAAATACCTATTATATGTTTATCTATACCTATACCTATCATCGAAAAATACCTATCATGAGCATCAAGGTTGAGTTCCACTGGCTTAATCCCTTGTGTACCAGACCGTGTTTTTTAATCTCCTCCTTCACAGATGAAGAAGATGAAGAAATAAAACTAACACTACAATACATTCATGTAACGCTTGTGGAAAAGCTTTTTATTTCAAGGAACATATCGAGCAATATCACAAATATTCTCAATTTTAATTTTAATTTTCTTATTTTCTTCAAATTTTTGTAACCCAGACATTTTATATCTTGACTTTTGTAATTTTATATAATCTCAATAATAGACAATCTACCTTATAATGTTTCCTGTGTTGGTTACCCTGGTTGTGTACCTGGTTGTAAGACATGAGGTGATAAAAGGACTTTGCCCTATGCATAGCATATATCTACTAGTAGTTACATGGTACGCAAGATGTTAAGGGTATGAGCAATGCTCTTATATCATTATAGCATGAAATAAATTTTAAAAAGAATAAGAATTTCTCTCTCTAAGCATGCCATTTTTCATTCATTAATTTTACTTTAAGGCATCCGATTACGTTAAGCGCCGTGATTTTAAAAAGGCGCATAAATGGATAATTTTCAGGATATTTAGTGTCACTTAGATTAGAATACATGTATAAAAATTTTTTAAGGACATTTTGACAAAAAAAATTATTTAAATAGAATATTTCGGCAAAAAATTAACTTAGAATAACCTTTTTTCAAAATGTTCTCCGTTTGTGAAAAACGCTTCGATTACAATAACATTTTGCCTGTATATAGCTCAGACCTCTGTACAGAGGCTCAACTAAGACTTGAAAAATTCATATTACTTTTAGAGATACAGCCATTTGAAATAATTATCGGCATTTTCTTCTTAAAATTTCTCCCCTCTGTTGTCGTAAAACATGCATAAGCCCACTTCTAAGTTTTATATTTCAACAATTCTACTTGATCATTTGTACATAGGTCTGTGCTATATACAGGCAAAATATTATTATAATAGACGCATTTTTCACAAAAGGAGAATATTTTGAAAATGGGTCATTCTATGTTCATTGTTTGTCAAAATATTCTACTTAAATAATTTTTTATTGTAATCCTATTCTTAAAACAATTTCATATACATTTTCTAATCTAAGCGACACTAAACATCATAAATATTATACATTTATACGCTTTCGCAAAATCACGGTTCCGAACGTAATCGGATACCTTAATTTATGTTAAACACTCCATAAGCCCTCGATAAATTTTATTTTTCTAACTAATTCAAAGTTTTGGGTAATTTTGCATGAATTAAAGTATTTTTTAAAATGTAGAGTAAAAATGTTTGAAGTTATCTGCAGGTACAATGTATCATGTTTGAATAAAATTCACTCAAAGAACTCAAAAGGGCCCGAGCTTTTGTAATCTTATCCAATAAAGGCAACACGCGGATGTAGTACTCATCGCTACCAAAAATTGGAACAGGTGAAAGATTTTAATACTGGGTCTTCAATAATTTAAATGCTAGCTTGACAATTCTCGGTAAAATCAGGAATACCTTTTATATTGCTTCAACCAAACGAAATATCAGAAAAGCGTAAATTGCTCATTGGCAAGTGTCCAGATCTTCCCCGAGTTGTAAATCCCCACAAAAGCGCTATTCGTAAATTGACTACCGTTACAGCTGGTGTAACTTTCATCTATCTCGTCATAAGGAGCTGACTTCGAATAAAATGTGAGGCTATTATCTGTATGGATTGGATTTGCGCCATTGCTTTGCAAAGCCAGTTGGTGTTAAGTACAACATGGCTGGGTAATTATTAATATATGGAGCTAGTTTGTTTTGTTTAAGAGCTGCGAATAAAAATGAGGCAATTATGTAGTATCACTGCCAGGGAAATTTTACCGCTTAATCATTTAGAAAGATTTAAACGCAAAAAGGTTAATTTAACAGAGCATGCACAACGACTTTGTTTTTAATTCAGTACTTCTAACAATTTTAAAATTTGTTCTTGGTACTTACATATTATTCTATCGATCAATTTTTCTAAGGAAAACGACATCGTCAGTTAAAAATATGTCGCGAAATGCTGTCTTTCTTATTGCTAATGTGTTTCCACTATTGGTTGTATATCGCGGCAACGTCTTTTGTTTTTGTAAATATTGGTCGACGGTGTAATACGTAAATACCTCATTCTTTTATAAACTTTAGGTTTAAAATAGAAGACCTATACTTTAATGCAATATTATGACATAAGAAGGATTTTTTTAATGTAATAACTGGAATATATAAATGTTGGAAACTCTAGTTTAACATATCTTTAGTACACTGGCGTAGCTAGTTATGAGTTAGCCCCGTTTTAAAATTCCTTCTGGGCCTTATTTTTGAAAAGAAAGCCCTGTTTGTAGGACTCTTGTTACGCATGTTGGGGCCCATGTAGTTTGGGGGCCCCGCATCATTGATACGGCTGATACGGCGGTAACTACACCCCTGCTTTAGTATGAAATATAAGCGTTATGTATAATTTAACAAAACACGTATAAACTGGGAGGGGGGAGGTACACCGCTTTATGGTTTAGCATAGGATTTTATTTTGTTTAGTGTCTTGTTTAGTCTTTAGTGTTTTGTTTAGAGTTTGTTTAGTAATTGGGACTATTTGGTATAATTTTGTAGACAAATATTTTACAGCTCGATTCATTTAAAATTTGATAATTATTGTATATATTATTTTAACTTATATACATATTTTGTTTCTAATTATTAAATCAAGTTTAGGATTTAATTCAATTTTCTGCAATATGGATAATATCCAGTGACGAGGTAGTATTATCATGATTACGGTCATTTTGATTAATTAATACAATATTTAAGCTTATATGATTTTTTAAAAATAATTTTACTCTTAATTTTGTAAGTTTGTAAATAATTTAGATGGTTTCTACAGTTTTATTAATCTTAAAAATGCCAATTTCGTTGATCGACCCCATTACTGTTTTGGACATTATTTTTTTTTTAAATCACGTTGAAACGTTTGGCAAAGGAAATTGATAAAAATATAGCATTTTCAAGAAGATAAAAAATCCCAGAATTATAATCCCTTGTTTATAATATTTTTAATTTCTGTAATTAAATATGCATGAACAATAATTCAAAATCTCGCATATTCAACAAAGTTACTTACATTGTGAATATAACATATTCAATGACGTTGCCTAACGAGGAATTCAAAAACACAGTTCTGCTTAATTTTCTTGCCTATATGTGTTCCAGGTGTATTTGATCTGAGAGAACTGCATTTTAATTACAATATAAAAACTTTAAAATTGTAAAAAATAAATGTTCCATAAATTTATGTAGGCAGCAACTATATTTGTATTTATTTTCTAAGTAAAATTTTAACTTACGGAAAGAAATTAACGCACATGCAAATTTAAATTAAAAAAAACACCCCACAATTATTCTTAAATTTAATCTGAAGATAGCTAAATGTCTTTAAAAGGAATTAAAAAAATTTTTAAATTAAAGTATTGCGAAAAGGCGCTTAAAATTAATTTTTAAAGGTTATCAGAATCTTTTTAAAAATCTATAAGAAACTGTATATATATATAATACAGTTTTCGCTTCTAATCACTATTTCAAGTGACGTTAAGAATTTTAAATAAATTACGCTTAATTATGTGTGCGTCATTTACTACTCAGCGTATTCTATTTTTAGTTTTTTTTATACATGATACTGTCCAAAATGCATTATCACTTTTCAGACATCAATTATCAAATATTTATTAGAAAAATTGAGCAAAATCTTTTTGGAATTACTTTACCGAAAGATCTGGAAGGAAAAACTTCAGCAGAAAAAAATGAAACGTGACTTTCTCACGCACAATATAAATCTTGAAATGTTAAATACATCATCGATTTAGCTCTGTTATTTTCTGCTTTATTTTTTATTACCATTCTGCATTATATTTTTTACTCTTATTATAATATTTCGAGATAACAGATGGAAATTTCTCTGATGAATTATTCATTTTCCAAGTAAGAAATTTCTTCTTTACGTTATTAACTAAATAATTCTTTGAAAAGAAAAAAATCATTGGCAAGACCTTAGTTTTAGATAACGAATTTTGTGCACCCCTTATAAAGGATAAAATAAAATAAAATAATTTTTTTTTTTTGTTATTTTAAAAATTTTATACTAGAATAAATTCTATTTATGTGTAACTAAGGAACTTCCCACTCTCGTTCAATGACATTTTAAACTAGTATATTTTAATACAGAGGGGTATGAAAGGAATTCAACTTTAACAAAAGGAGTTCAATCTACATCTAACCTCAACATAATTGAAAAACTTCATTACATCTTATTGTGAATAGGGGTGCAATACCGGGATACCGAATACCAGTATCTTTAGCGATTTGTACAGTTTTATAATACCGGTTTTCACAAGTTTAAATACCGTTTTCTTTTCGGTATTTACTAGAATTTTTTTTAAAAATTGTCTCCGAAATAGAAAATTTCTTAAGGTATTTATATATTTATGATTTTAAAAATGAAAAAGGAAAAGCAGAAAAGCGACTAGCCAGTTCAAATTTGATCAAGTTTATAGTAACTTTTCTTAAATTTTCTTACCCACAAACCTATCCACATTCAGAAGAATGTGGTACAGGTACCGATGGTGATGATGACACTAACGTTGATAGAGAAAATGAATTGTCTTTTGAACAAAAATTAGAATTAGTGATTGTTAAAAAATTTCTACAAACCAAAATAAATTACAGAAGTCAGCTATATCCAAAACCATTCGAGGAGAAATCGATTTATTTGAAAAGATGAGGGATTTAGAGGTAAATACTTGGAAAAAGTACATCACACATTGTTAACAGTACCACTAACTAGCGCAGATGCCAAAAGAGCGTTTTCGACAGCTGGTAATTTTTGCAGAAAATTACGTTTTAGGGGCATAATGGCAGTACAATTGATGCATTATGGATTTTAAGATCACATTTCAAAAATTTATAATAGTACAACAAAATAAAAATGATATTTAAACCTTTTTGTGATTTAAATAAGAGGATGTTCCTTCACTTTTTTGTAATTCTTTACATACTGTTATAATTTACTAGTTAAAAATTATTCGTTGTGATATTTACACTCTCTAATAAAACTGGCAAATAAAACAAAGAAACCCCTGTGTTTTCTATCTTTTTCTAATATTTCTACTACCGGTATTAAAACCGGTATACCGGTATTGAGATCTAAAAAATACCGAATACCCCGGTATTGAACATTTGTTCCGATATTGTAATCCCTAATTGTGTGAAGGATACTTTATTTTAACCTTTTAAGCCAGTGTTTCTCAAACTGTGGAGCGCTCCCTCTTAGTGGTCGTAATGTCCATATGTGGGGGCGGGCGTGAGCATATTGACAATAAACGATTTAAAATAATTATCACTTTACTGAAAGGAAACAAAACAAAATACAATCTGACTTAATAAAAAATAAATACATATTCACACTGATATAAGATACTTGCAAATGTATCAGTAGGGCAAAAAGTATTTGATAATTAATTTATCAATGCTAAATTAAAAACAAGCTTAGTAATTACTTATTATTTCCCTAGACGTCATAGTCAAAATTATATGCAAAATTTAATAATTATCTTGATAAACTGTACGGTTTATATTTTAAGTCACATTGTATATTTAGAGCAGAACTACAGTATTATTACATTAAATACATAGTTGTTGTATGTCGTATGAAATTATTTTGACATTGTTTTAAATAAAAATCATGATTGAGGGATTAAAAAATATATATCAGGATAAAATATTTACCAAAAATGTTAAATTTTCATTGATGTTAATGGATTAATTTTGAAATCTCTTTTATTTTACGGCTTATTTTATTCATTCTGAAACTTGCAGTTTCTAAAAATAATTCGTTTACGGTTCGAACACCAATATTATGCATAAATATATTAATATATGGCTTGAAGTAAGAGCGATTGCAAAGAGATTCATTTTTATAAATCACTTGCTATTGATGGAGAATTATATCAGTTTTTATTGTATTACACTGCTGACAGTGTATCACGGTATGCCAAGGTCAACACAGCCTTTCATCCCTTCAGTGGGACGATAAAAGAGTACTAAGCTTGCTTGGGAAGTAAATGCTTAGGGTTTCACGTCAGACTGAACACTTGACCAGAATATCTGCTCATACTCAACAATGTCCAAAGTCGTGAAATCTGAAGATGGACACAGTAGACTTTGTCTCTGTATGGGCTGTTGTGTGCCACTGAATTCAAAAAGTTTTTTTTTATCAAACACTTTAAATAAAATGCTGAAAAGTTTTGAGTAAATTTCAAACAAATTTTTTGTGGCATATTAGATTTAAGAATAGCACAATACGAGGACGATTATATCATATACATATCATGTATATGTAACGCATACGTGTGTGTGCAAGGCGCATTTTTTGGTAATCATTACTCTAGTGAAAACCAATTATAGAGAAATGGATTCTAATATTTTATTTATTTCCTATTTTTCCCTCCCTCAGTTAAAAACAAATTGAATTCACTGCCTATTGTCTCTAATTACAAAAACAAATTAAAAAACGCATATAAATTAAAGCCAATTTTACTTAAATCAAATTATGTCAAATTTTCGAAAGAAATGTCATTTAAATGTATTCTCATAAACTTTTTGAAATAACTATAATTTTTCCCTGCCATTCAAAACACAGCTTTTACAATTGATATAAATTTATGTAATGACAAATTGGCCGGGAGAATTCATGGGCCGGGGAGAAATATAGGAACCAAAAAGAAAATTCCAAGAAAAATGTTTTTCTAATATATCCTCAGAATAATAATTTCGGAGCATCAATTTAATGCTTATTTGATTTAGTAATTGATGAAAGAATGTAAAGAGATTTACCGCTTGCATAGACATAGATTTATCTTATTATTTCATTAAATATTAGATTATTGCTACCTGAGTCGGAATAATTAAAATTTCCTCATATTAAAATCGTTTTATGTTTGTTTTCAAGGCTTAGAACTAGGTTTGTAATTAAATATTCTTATTTGGGGTTATGGAAACTCAATATAAGACATCACAATTTTAATCTAATAAAAGCTTACCGACTTCTTTGGTGATTAGTTTGTTCTGGATTCTTACGGCGGGAAAACTGGAATTGAGAAATTCGTATAATTAAAAAAATTCTGCATTAAGTTAAGTCCTTATTGAAAAAATTACCTCATATAATTTAATGAAAGACTTGACTCCTATAAAGTTCAGTGGAAATTTTAATTCATTTTCTTTCTTGTGTATTATTCCTCTTCTTACAAGAAAAGCATTTTATAATTAATATCATTCGTAAAAAATCAAATGATGCATACTTATTTCAGCTGGTTTTATTCAGAACAGGAATTGTTTTACGCTTGTTTAATATTTGGAATGAAATTCTATGCTTAACCCTAGGGAAAAAATTATCATAAATTGAATAATAATTGAAGAATCGACTATATAAAATTTTTTCAGGTTCAATAAAAGTAAATCACACAATGGTTTTTTAATACTATGAAGAGACTTAAAGTTATACTTTAAATCCTTTTTATCGATGAATTATAATACCATTATAATAAAATACCCATTTTTGTTCACCTAGCATTCTGCCAATAATATTTTCCACATATACTTGCAGAACATTATGATACCACTTTTGTGAGAAATAAAATCATAAAATGGTATTTTCTTGAATATGTAAGGAAATCGTATTGAGAATACCTACCATGTAGAGACCAATCTACGTTGAAATACATATTAGTAGAGTGGGCAAATATTGAGATCCGTCGCCAATAGTTGACTTGTGTCAACTATGCGACGTACGTTAATAAATAGAGATCAGGAAAGTTAAAGGACCTGCTTAAGATAAATACGTTATTGCCTTAAATATTCAGAAAAAAAAATTATAAAACTGTTTTGAAAGAAAGGGAATTTTTTTTAAAAATTTCAAATTCCAATGTTTTTTCTAATGAAACTAATAAATATTTCAAGATTAAATTTCACCCATTTATTTGGTATTCCTAAATTTCAATTTGAAATACCTCTAAAGCAGCGTATCTCAAATTGTAGGGTGCACCCACTACGGGGGAGGGGGTCATGATATCTTAGTCTGGGGTGCGCGAGTATATTGAAAAGTCGAAATAAAGGATTTAAAATAAGTATTATTTTACTTAAAGTCAGCAAAACAAAATACATTCTGACATAAAAAAATTAAATACATATTTTCACTGATATAATATTCTTATAAATGTATCATTACTGCACAATGTTTCTAATAATTAATTTATCAATACTAAATTAAACACAAGTTTAATAATTAATAGGGCTTGTCATATACAAAATTTAATACGCAACTTGATCATTTGTATGGTTTATAATTAAATTCGTATTATAGCTTTAGCGTCAAAGTACATTTTTATTGCATTCAATACACTGTTTATGTATGGGTGAGAGGATGCAATAAAAATATGTTATGATTCAAAATCAGGTCACAAATATTAAAAGTTTGAGAAGCACTGGTCTAAAGGGAAAAGTTATCATTTCGGTGTAAGTAAACATAAAAGTATGCTATGTGTACATCATCAGAGAATTATGAGCTGAAGTTGGGAATTTTACTCTGGTTTCTATTTTAACCGTTTGTATCGTTTTTCTTTCTGTTCTATCAATTTTAATTTTTACAAAGTTGATTATTCGATATTTATGCTTATTTATTGATAGAACAGAATATATTAGAATGATAGATAGTAGAAGATATATATTTACTGAGTTCACATAGCTTGTTGAAATTTTTCAATTCTATGGGATTATATGTATAATTACCCACTTCTATAGTAATAGACTCTTTTAGTTTTGAAAAGATTACGTAATAGTTAAAACTTAAATCTTATATCCTCTATTTTTTTTTGCTTCTTTCAAGCAGATTCTTACATTTCTTATCCCTCCTGAGTTGAAAGATGTAATTACTTTTAACTGATGAAAGAATAATTAAATTCTTAATCAAATTTTTGTCAGATTCTCCCTTGATCTATAAACACTTAGAATATAATATATAAGTACTATCCTGAACTCTGTTAAGTAAATGATGCACGATATATATCTTTAGTAAATTTCTTCATCAAACGAAAGTTTGCATTAAATTTTAATGCATTTTTCAACAAATTTTATTGAAATTTCAATTTGAGATGTTTTATTACTAGGAAGATAAACGACATTTTGCAGATCAACTAAAATACTTTATATTGGAAAGAAAAAGAATTTGTATTCTGTACACTTATTGTTATCTTAGTGGCAAAATAAAACACTTTTTTCTTGTTTTTGAGAAAGAGAAAATTTAACTTGTGTTTGGAAGCAAAATATTTTAAAAGCCGATTTATGTTGAATTAATTACTTCACAGAGGTACCTAGCAATAGCATTTTACTTGCTAATACGGAAATATATCAAAGTCTAACATAAAAGCTTTCCTGTTTGTAATTTGAGTCAATTCTGCATTAGAATATCACAGACAAAACTATTGGTAATAAATAATCATTTGTATTTATGCTTAACAAACTTTTCAAAAAAACTCGTTTCTAGCATTAACATCATTACATATAAATATAAATAATTAATTTAATTTATAAATAAAATTAATAAAATTCTAAGAGGTAGCTTTTTTATTAAAAATGCACTCTAAATTATTTTTCTTTAAATATGAATTTAAATCAAAGTCAAACTTAGTTAAAATTCGTAAATGAAGAACCTCCTAGTATTAAAATCTTAAATCTAATGCTTAACTACATTCATATCGAGATTTATATTTCAATTCTGATTGGAAGTTACTCATTTTAAAAACTGGGTGAGAAGTAAAGCTTCGAAGAGTGTTAAATATTAGTTCAGATGTCATCTATTTTTCTTAGCTGTCCATCAGTATTGTATGACATGTAGAAAGTCTTTTAATTCTTCCTGTCATCTAAATATAATAAGATATAAAATTTTACTCATTGAAATAAATAAGTAAATGTAAAAAAATTGTATTAACAACTTTAGAAAATTATCTTAATTTTGATTTGATTTACCATAGAAAGAAAGATTTGGAAAATTTGGTATATTAGGTATAAATTGTTAAAAGCTTTTTATAGATATTTTTTACTGAAGTAAGTTCTAAATTATTTGTATTATATTTTATTTTTTATAATAATTTAATTTGATGGTATTTTGACTTTTTAATGTTATTTTTAACTCCTTTAAAAGCCTTTTAAGATATTATTTCCTCATCAATTTTTTTAAATGTGTAAAAATGCAAAAATAAATAAAAAAATTTCTAGCTTTTTTAAAACTTTAGTTCATGTATTTTTATTGCTTAAAACTGCAAGTTTTCTTTCGCTAAATATTTATAAAAGTTTCATCTGAGGATTGGAAAAATAATTTTAAAATATTGGTTTTATATTGTTAGAATGTCGTTTTAAATTAACTAAAATCTGTGCACTTCGAAAAATAATTTCTTAACTTCTTATTTAAAGAATAGTTTGTTAAAAATGTTTAGTTAAATAAACCACTTTAAGGAGCTGGAATCTAGTACTTTCTGCATACACATTTTGCTCTTTTTTGAGTTATCTACAAATTAAATGTTTTTTTTTTTCTTTATCTTAAAATTTTTAATCCTTTAATGAGTGAATTTTTAGTTAGCATTATTATATGGTTTTATTAATTTTATGTTTTTGTAAATAATTGCCTTTAATTAACTAGTTTCAGTTGTAGTTTTTTAGTTTTCTTTAAAATACATAAAAATATTTTTTAACTTATGTAACTATGAATCATAAAAGAAGTTCGGAATTTTGAGTTCATTCTTAAACAAAATGCCCTATAAATAAGAAAATTCCCTTTAAAGTGTTAAAAATAAAATTAAAATTAAATCATTCATACACACACACAGGTGATGAACAAACATTTATTGAATCTTTCTCGAATGGCAAATTCAACTTTATTTATTTTTTTTTCAAATTATTACGCATATATTTTTTTAACCTATTATTTATTAGGCATTGTATTTCACTTAAATTTATATAGCAATCCTTAACAAAAATTAAATTTTTTAAAAAAAAACTTGCTTAAAAAA
>BMAV01023481.1:18908-37284 GCA_019973955.1 Trichonephila inaurata madagascariensis
AGTTTGTCCTAGGTAGCGAATTGAAACAATATTTCCGTTACAAACTCACATAGAGGACAATCAAAAATAGTTGTAGCAATGGATGGCTTACCAAAATTCTTCTCTACTCCAGAAGACTTCAAATACCGCAGGTCATTTCAAATGGACATAGGTTGCTACTTTGTAGATGGTTGAACCATTACTCCTGCGCTTGCATTTTCGTTGTAGTAGTGCTATCTGTCATTGGCATGCATTCAAAATGCCTTTTCTCACATTCGAGGGTATGACAAGGCTATTGAAATTCCTCCTGTCGGTCGATCTGACCATCCTATATAGAATGATTCCATATTCATATCACTTCAGCATGATTTCATCAAGCATAGATTATTTCTAAAGACAATATGTATGTGTCTGATAATTATAAACAATATGTATCTAAAAAAATTATCTGAATAGTATAATTCTTCCAATGTGAAATACAGTAAGGTGCTGGTGAAGCTTTATTTTTTTCTTAAACGAATCACATTGAAATTTGTTACGTGAAAAACAGTACACAAAATAAAACTCTAGTACTTAAAATCAGCCTTCTGTTTGTATAACACTAAAAGTCACTACAAACACACATGCACTTGCTTACTTGCATACACCAATGCGTATTCCTTTGTAGTAAATCGGATGACCAGTAAGTTATATTATACAAGTATAATTATAATCAGTCTCTTTGAGCGAGAGTTTTTAATATCAGTTAATTTACTTGTAGGGTATCAATGATGTTTACAGAATCCATGAACTGGTTTCATTTTTAATTAAATATATAACATGATAGAAAAATTCATAAAGAAGACACATGTGATTAAAAAAATAAATACATATGTATTTTTTGATTAAAATGTTGAGCATATTATATTTAAGTAACAAACTTAAATAGAGAATTAAAAAAGCATAGTTTTGTGCCATATTGTAAAGCATGTTCAACTTTTGAATGAAATATTTAAATTATAATTCTTTTCCCTTAAGATATTTTGAATATATTGGGTTGTTCGGAAAGTAATTTCGTTTTTTCCAGACAGAGGATTTAATTGTATTTTTTTACACCCAACTTCACATTTAAGCCGTATAGTTTTTATTTGCTTTGAGAGCTCATATAGCAAGGCTTGTGTGTGAAAANATATATATATATATATATATATATTGGGTTGTTCGGAAAGTAATTTCGTTTTTTCCAGACAGAGGATTTAATTGTATTTTTTTACACCCAACTTCCCATTTAAGTCGTATAGTTTTTATTTGCTTTGAGAGCTCATATAGCAAGGCTTGTGTGTGAAAAATTCCAATTAATTCTACGCAGTAGTTTTTGGTGGGTGCTCTTTTAAATATGGAGAGCAAAAAGCAGCATTTTCGACATATCTTACTGTTTTACTACAGAAAGGGTAAAAATGCTGTTCAAGCCAGAAAGAAATTGACCGATGTATATGGAGAAGGTGTGTTGACAGTACGCCAGTGCCAGAACTGGTTCGCTAAATTTCGATCCGGCAATTTTGATGTCGAAGATGCGCCACGTTCGGGAAGGCCGGTTGAAGCTGATAAAGACGCTATAAAGGCATTAGTTGATGCGAACCGGCGAATAGCAACACGTGAGATACGATTGAGGTTAAATCTATCAAATTCAACAGTTTATGACCACTTGAAAGGCCTGGGATTATCCTCGAAGCTCGATGTATGGGTTCTCCATGTTCTCACAGAGAGAAATCTGTGTCGCCGCATTGACGTCTGCGATTCGCTTCTCAAACGTCACGAAAATGATCCGTTTTTGAAGCGCATCATCACTGGGGACGGAAAATGGGTTGTATACAACAACGTTAAACGCAAGAGGTCATGGGGCAAAAAAGATGAACCGGCTCAAACCGTTTTCAAAGCCGATATTCACCAAAAAACGGTGATGCTGTCTGTTTGGTGGGATTTTAAAGGAATCGATTTTTTTTTTAGCTTTTACCGGATAACACAACGATTAATTCGGAAGTCTACTGTCATCAGCTGGACAAACTGAATGATGCACTTCAACAGAAAAGGTCAGAACTAATCAACAGGAAAGGTGTAGTGTTTCACCAAAACAACGCAAGACCTCACACAAGTTTGGTCACTAGCCAAAAGCTTTTACAGCTTGAATGGGATACAATGCCACACCCACCATATTCTCCAGACCTGGCACCATCGGATTATTATTTGTTCCAGTCACTCCAAAATTTTTTAGACGGTAAAACCTTCACCTCAAATGAGGAGGTCAAAAACCACCTCGATCAGTTTTTTTGCCAGCAAAGACCAAACATTTTAAGAGGGTGGAATTATGCTACTACCAGAAAGATGGCAAAAGGTGTTGGACCAGAACGGCCAATATATAATTTAATAAATTATTTGTTTATTATACGAAAACTGTCTTTCATTTCCACACAAAAANAAAAAAACGAAATTACTTTCCGAACAACCCAATAAAAATGTATTTATTTTAATAATCATGTTAGTTAATCAATCTGAATGAAATTGAAATAAATTTTTATGAAGTGAATACAGTGGAACAAAGAAAGCAATTTTTGCAAAGAATGAAAATAAGCAATTTGTTATGACGTTAATTACACAAAGAATATATCAAGTACCCCATTCCAAATTATTACAATGGAATTCTTCTGTTAAATTCGTTTCTTCAATTTTGTTAGATTGCTCATCTGAATTCAAAACTTAAATTTCTTTAAAGAAATTTTATCACATAAATATAGGCCTAATTGATAGCTCCTTTAATTGTGTTTTGAAAGAATAGAAATAATTATCTTAAGTTTTAAAACGTACCAATTTTGTGTGCGTCATTCACAAAAATATAAGAATATAAACTCTATTAAAATATTAATTTAGTTTATCCTGTGATTATTTGAATCACTTTCAGAAATTTTGCTCTTAAAGCTCATTAATTTTAATGAATGTTTTAACAGACATAAAACTGTAAGTATTATTTTCAAAAAATGTAAAATTTATGTAGCCTTAGCTATAGAAAATACGTCTAAAATGTTATAAATATCCACGAGAAAAATGTGTTCTTTTGTCTTTTTAATGGATGTTTGAAATTTTTTAACATGCCAATTTCACTTAATCCATACCTTTATTTTATAATCATTGCTTTGACATAAAATATTGAGGTTTTCAAAAATTAAAGTACTTCGATAATAACGCATATAATTTTTAATAAAAATATACAATATTTATATTTTTCTTTAATCATGTAACTACATTTTAATGCCCTTAAAAGAAAAAGTCAAAACAAAAAAGGAAAATTAAAGTATTTTTAAAAGAATGTTTAGTCTGTAGTCGTATCGATTTATTTGGAATTTTATCTTGTTACATTATTGGCGTTATCTTCTCCCGTTCTAGATGCTCTTAGCTTAGTTATTTTCATTATATAATTCTGAACAACTGATTTCCCTTAAGGAAGATTTTCTGAGCACACAAAAATAAAGTTTCACTGAAATAACATAACTCTGAACTGGAAAAAGATATATCTCCCACTATAAACATCTTACTTTTTTTCCCACTGCAATAAGTGTTTATAATTATTTATACTTCAAATTTTACTTATTACAGTCGCATTGTATTAGCCTATAGATAATACATACATATTTATAGATAATGATTTTAAATGTACAATAAATACAAACTTATGTCTAGCTAATGTTGTAAATAGATGCATATCGCAAAATTAAATCTTTGTATATAAGATATATTTTATTACTATTAATAGTACAAAAATCGGGGATTTGTTAAGAATCCCAAAAATCTAATAAATAGCGCAGATTAAAATATTTCTAGCTAAACCATTAACTAATTTTACTTTTATCAAATTCATGGTTATTTTTTTGTTTTTCCTGCATATTAAATAATAATTGAAATATATTTGTAACATTTATGAAGTTCAATGTTTTCAGCATTGATATTTAAATTGTTACGTGAAGGATTCATTGAAATCAGAGCTGTAGCGGGCTCTTAATGAGTTTTTAAACGAACTTCTGGGACATCTATTTTATTTATAGTTTAATAGGTTTGAAAACTTCGCCTAGTGCCCCTCGGAATGTGGCACATACTGTGTGAGAGTTATAAGTGGTGAAGATGCTGAAATTTTAATTGTAAATAAGGATGTTGAGATTATAACTCTAAGTGTGATTGTTGAGATTTTAATTTAAGTGAGCGTGTTGAGACTGATTGTGAGCAAAGTTGTTGAGATATTAATTGTGAGCAAAGTTGTTGAGATATTAATTGTAAGCAGGGATGTTGAAATTGTGTGTGTGCAATAGTAAAATAATAAAAGGTTGACATCGTAATTGAGTTTTTTTTTTAATTCCCAATGCCGGGTACAAAAGATAATGACATGAAATAAAATGAATAAAGAAAAAAGAAATAACAATAAAATGACAGAAAAAAAAGGTCGATGGAACCATTTGGTCTCTAATTTCCTATTAATGTTTCCTCTAACTTTTGGAACAAAGCGTAGAGTAAAGCATAAGGCTAGTACACTCCATCAGTTCCCGAAAATTACAGAGCATGCACCATGAGCCAATAAAAACTTTTATAAGATGTAAATGCCTATCAAGACAGTCAAGACCAGTAGCAAGGCGAAACTTTGCTTCAGCTTTCATTTGTAATTGTAAAGTAAGTCTTTGAATATTTATTAGAATTGGCGAGATTGAAAATGAAACTCGAAAATTTTCGTTAGATTAGGAATGTACTTCGGTGTAATTTACATAAGTCTTCCAGTATCAGTTAAGGTATCCGCCTACTTTCGAAACCGTGATTTTTCAAAAGCGTATAAATAGATAATATTTATGATATTTAGTGTCACTTAGATTAGAAAATGTATATTAAATTGTTTTAAGAATAGTATTACAATAAAAAATTATTTAAGTACAATATATTGACAAAAAAAAACATAGAATGATCCATTTTCAAAATATTCTCCTTTTGTGAAAAAGGATATATAATAGTTATTTAGAGCACTTTTCTCGATGGTTGGTATACTTGGCGTTCGTTTTTACTTTAAGATTATTTTAAGAATATATTTAAGTTTAAACTCTGAAATGCGTTTTCAGAAAAAGCCTGCCGGCTTTATTTTTCCGACATGATTTTAGATTCAGAAACAGACTTAGTTTTTAACAAGGACTTTATTTGATCAAAGTTACACATCATCTGCCGCAAGAGGCAGAGAGAGAAAAAGAACGCCACCGAATAATCTTAAGTGGGTTAAGCACTTAAAACACCGATCGCGGCGTCCATGAGTACTCTTGAAAATTAATGCTGACATATAGGGCTATTAAATATAACGATCTGGAATTAGACATGTTTATTGGCTAGGCCATATGTTCGGAAGAAATAAATGAGTCATTAGTTTGATACTTGAAGAGATGAGGAGGTAATATAAAAGTGAATTACTAGATAGGGAATTTAATTTTTAATCTAATTTAATTATCCTTACACACACACACACACACACACACACATATATATATATATATATATATATATATATATATAAATGGATGTTTGCATATATGGTATTGCTTTATCGCTTTAATCCAACACCATTATTCAACCGACAACTATGAAAATTGGCATGCATATGAATTTTTTTTGTGTGTGGAGAAGGTTTTTGTACCATCCTCTTTGTTGCAGCTCCTCATCAAGTAGAGCTACAGCATATCAACTTCTGCACCGTTCAACTAATCACCTGGAAAGTTAACAAATATATGAATTTTTCGTGGAGAATTAGTTTTCCTTATTCATTTTATTGAAGCTCCTCCCCCCAGGAGGGGCTGTGGCATACTAACTTCTATATGGGTTAACTCAGTGCTTCTCAAATTTTCAATAATTGTGACCCAATATTCAATCATGGTTTTATTTGCGCTCCCTCCACCACCATAGCAGTGTATTGAATTCAATAATAATAATACACTTTGACACACACTATAGCTACAATATAACTTTAACTTCTTAAGTACCACCGGCGTATATAAACGTCTCGCTCAGCCAGTGCATTAATTGCCCAAGACGTATACATATACGTCTTCCGAAGTATGATCTTTTCTGTGCACTTCTATCCTTAAAATTATTCTGAAGGCTTTGGAAGGCAATAAAAGGACCTTGACAGTGCTTGCGACGGATTAACTTATTTCAGAGGATTTGCTTATTTATTTCTCCCCCTCCCCAATACATCATATACGCTCGCTTATGTAGAAAACGGTTGCATTGGGGATCGAATCGCGTAACTTTTAATCGACATTTAAAGGATTAATTATAAATCATACAAATTATCAAGATAAGTGTTAATTTTTGTATATAATTCTATATGTGACAAGCTCATGGGGTCAACGGTAATTATTAAACTCGTTCTTAACTTAGTATTGTTAAACTAATAATAAAATACATTGCACAATACTGATATATTTATAAGTATATTATATCAGTGTAACTTTGTATTTTATTTTTTGTTATGTCAGAATGTATTTTGTTTATTTTCAGAAAATTAAAAAAAAATTTTAATAATTTTTTTTGTTTTTGACTTTTCAGTATGCTCGCGCTCCCCTCGTAGGATTATCACGCCCCTCTAGAGGGGGCGCCTCCCAGTTTAAGAAACGCTAGGTTAACAGATATTTATGAAAATTTGCATCCTGCTATATTTAAAGACGAGTAAGGTATTTGCTATATTCTTAGCTATAAAAGTGATGTTATGTTTCAAGATTTATTTTACAAAATAAGCCTTTAAAGTTCTGCTTTGCAATAACCCAGAAAGTATGGAAGAATGAAATAATTATAAAAATTGGTATTATAAAAAAGTATGGAAGAATCAAAGGAATCTAATGCAGGGAATACTTCATTATTTTTATAGGTAAAAATTTATAATAAAAAAAATTGGCTTTGTGAATCGGTATGGATATGTACAGTAATTTATAAGTTATATCATAGCAAATAACGATTGCGACTGATTAGTAATTAGTAAGTAATTTCAATAATCAAGAATAGTAAATTTAATACTCGATATAAACATCCTTATGCGCGCTCAGTATAGCAACAGATAACGAAATTATTGCTGACCCTGAAGAAGATCCGGGATTATTTGAAATTGTCAAGAATATGGTTCAAGGACCATGTGGGCTTTATAATCCACATTCACCCTTCATGAAAACGAAAAACTGGCAGGACAATGTCTGCCGGGCTCAGAGAGTATCATAATAAATATCAACTCCAAGCATACAAGGTCCCGTATAGTAATAAGATAACGCTTTATTTTTAAAACATATAAATAGTTTAAGGAATTGTGAGATGTATATAAAGGCAGCCATGTCTAACAACGCTCTCTTAGCAACAATGCTAATACCTTGGTTTCACGCATGCGCGTTGAAGCACGGAACCACTCTTCATATGATTCACACGGGTTTTAATTCTGTAGTAGTAGAAATAAATTATTGTTACAAAAAAACTGAGAAAAACACCCTTTGATAGATAATTCAACTAAGTTGTAACTTAATCTTTTAGTCACCAAATCTGGAATTAGTCGCCAGATGCGGGATGGAATCTGAAAGTGGGAAATTGTTAATCCTGATTATCCTAAACAGAACAACGGAACAAAATTATTAAATTATTGTACAATCATCGGTCGTGGACAAGTGAGCAAAATTTCGAATTAATCTGACCATTTAAAGCGGGTAAAAATTGAATTCAAAGATCCCGTTTCAAACAAGTGAAGCTTATAAAAGGGTGTTAAAAAGGATTTTGACCTCACTGTACTAATTTAGGCCTAGTGAAATATTTTCAGATTTCTGTTTATTTTATCTTATGTGCGTTTGCATAACTATAGTATTACGTTTAATTAAAATATGAAAATGGAAATATAAGCTTCTATACTTATTAACCCTTCATTGACCGACGTAATTTAAAAAATCGTTTGCTTTCCGTAATCTCGAATACACTCGATAAATGAGGAAAGAAAAAAGATAGGTCCATTTTTTCCAACCTAACATAAAAATTATACCGATTTTTGATGTAGAACAATTTTGATTATGAATTGATTGATTTTTCTGCGACACATACAGTTATTTATATCTAAAGAACACATTTACAAGTTCCTCGAATTCTGTTTAATTTAAGAAAAGCTTAATGTTCCCAATCTCATTGGATAAGACTGCACTGTAATTAAATTTTGCTATACAAAGCATTTACTTTGCTTTCAATTAATCTTGATTGAAGTATGAAACGGCATTGGATTTGTAAGCAAATCTAATGCATTTTACAGGAATAATTTAAATGCAATTACTTAAGACCATTAACGGGTAGTTAAGTAATTGATTGCTACTAAAAGGAAGTAATTGTAAAACTCTCCACTTACGCCTTTCAATAAAAAGTGTTTGTTATCTTAAATAATTAGTATTGAAGTTGTACCATGCTGTAAATGTTTTAATTTGAGTGGTTGCAAGAGCAGATCATATACAGTAATACCTCGACTTACACTACTCTGACATACGCGATTTTGAAATCTTGTCGATTCGTGTTTTGTTTGAGCGAAATAAACTTTAAACAAGTAATATAAAAAAAAAATTAAGTCAATTCCTACTTAGATCAACAAAAATTTTTTTTATTTTAGCTTCTTTTTATTAAATAGTTACAATTAATATAAATATGTATATACATATGACAGAATCACAACATTAAGTGGTAATAAATTTTTATTCATTATCATTAAAGTATCGTATTGTCATCCAAAACAATCGCGTGTATAAAATTTCAGTTCAACTGAAGGCAGTAGCGCACACAGGAATTTTTCGAGGGGGGGGAGGGTCCGGGGTTGAAAGTTCACCATCCTTGTATCATGCTATTTTTAATTTTGTTGATTTTCAGGAACAAAACACAGTAAAAAAACTAATTATTGAAAAAATAATTAGCATTAATTAATAAAATTAATCATTAATAACAAATATTTAATTAAATTTTACGTATTATATACTTAGAATTATAAACAATCGGAAAAAAATCAAGGGCTTTGGGGGGTCCGGACCCCCAGGACCCCCTTCTTGTGTGCGCCACTGACTGAAGGCTTTAAAACGTGCGAAAAAAACCTTTTCAAGTTTTGACACAAGTCTCCAAAATGGTCGGTAAGTCGCCAAAACTGATGCCAAAGTGGCTGTATTTGTAATTCTTTAAATAATTAGTTTTAATCATTTTTTTTATTAATTATAATTAAATTATTGTATTGTCATCCAAAATAATAATGTATATAAAATTTCAGCTCAATTGAGCGCTTTAAAATGTATTTTATTAATGATTGAAAATTCCACCAAGATAAATAAATAAATAGAGAGTGTAAGCTAATAGTAGGAATTGAAAAAGTGTGTCTTTTTGCTCCTGTCAATGAAACTCGGGCAGAATTAGTGTCATAGTCTGATGAAACTGGTAATGTGACTGAAGAAGTCGATCTTACCAGGCAAATAATATTCAAAACGGATAGTATTGACGTTCAAGAACTGCTGAATTCCCTCAAACAGGAGCTGACAATTGATGAACTCATAGAATAGCATGCATAATAGAAAGATATTGAAGAACTTGAGCCTTAAGGCTCAGTTCAATCAGAAGATCGAATGACGGTGTTGTGAATTTGACAGAAAGCCTCAGTTTAATTGAAAATTGATGCAAATTTTAAAAAATATAGACTCTAACGAAGGCTGCATTTCTTCAACAAAACAAGGAATAGAAAAAATTATTGGTATGCTCCGAGAAAATTTTCTGAAGAAAAAACTTTGAGCAGGCAGACTACTTTCTTAGATTTAATGAAAAACCAGCTACATCAAAATAACTTGGGTTTGTGATATTGTATTAGTGTAATCTAAAATACAATCAAACATTTTTTTTCTCAAAATTATTATTCTCTTTCGCCTATAACCTCAACTAAAATTAATTTATACGTGTTTATATATAAAATTATATCCCGATTCACTCAATTTCAATTTACGCGGTCCACCTATCGCGTAAGTTCTGTACACAAAAAAACACATCAAATCACACTACTTATTGTTTGGAATAGTAATAAAAAAAAATTTGGATCATGGAGAAACATTTATTTAAAATATCAACTTTGTTTTTTTATCCGTTTTTTTTTAAATTATATTGGAAGTCTTCTTTATTTTTAAATTTGTTTTTTATAAGTAACTATAACTGTCTTTGTGAAATTTTACATACACGATTGAGAAATGGGATATGAAAATACTTATTGTATAAGAAATTTTACTGAAAAAATCAAAGAAAATGAATTCAGGTAGGAAAACAGCTTCACATTTATACAAACATTTTAGTAAATACCCAAACGTATAAGTCCGCTAGCGTTATGTAGTTTTCACACGTTCCATGTATAATAACAAATACACCATGAATTTTCTTTTACATCGCTGGAGGCAACTGAAATCCTGGCAACAAGATCGTCATTGGAATGAAGTAGATAATTTTTCTTCTGTTTTCTCTTGGGAAAAGAAAATGTTAAGACCTGAAAACCATCCTACTGATAGTCAAATATTTTCTTTCATACGTTGCTGATAGTTCTCACACAAACGACACTCACTATCCTTCCCATAGAACCATACTTGAAATGCTATATCTCTTACATGATTCCTTTTATAATCCAAGAAAGAAATTAGAAAGAAAGAAAGAGCAGAATTTAAAGGAAAGTTCATTTTAGTTGCCAGCTATGTGATTTACGATTCTTCATTGTATGTTGCAATATGTTACATTAGAGGTACATTATTTTATCTGGAAGTTTATACTAAATGTTTCGAGCCTCTCTGTAGTAATATATACGTAGCAAACTTATATACGCATTTATTAAATTTGAAGTATTATATGGATGGATAAAATTTAAAGCAGTTGCGATGCATAAATATGGTGTACATATATTAGAATTATTATAAAATATTTGTGACATTTAATGAAAAATATTGAAACTGTAGGGGATGATATTTTAATATAAAAGAAACATACACAATTTTTTTAAACTGTGTATGCCTTAACTACTAATAATTAAATAAAAGGAGTATCAACTTAACGTAGTTGGTTGGTCATTGGCCTTGTAAGACCAAGTTGGTAGATGTTTAAAATGCAAAAAATCGACAGTGCCCATCTCGTATGATTATGCGGCATATATAGCCTAGTGGTCAAGGTAACGACCTCGTGGCCGGCGTGTCAAGAGTTAGAGCCTAGTACCTCTGAAGACCCCCAGTGTAGGGGAGCGATGCACGTTAAATCTGTCGTGAACTCAAACGTCCTCCTGTTGGTGTGGTGTGGTAGTTAGGAGAGATGGGTGCTAGCTCAGGTGTCGTCCTCCTCACTTGACCACAGTTCAAAATTACGAGGTCAATCGCTGAAAGCCCTAGAGTAGCTGAACAGTGCGACGCTAATATTTACTCACTCACTATGCGGCATGGAAGAGATCGTTTGAATTCCCGTTTGGCTTGGGTGATCTCGGGAAAATTTGAAATTCTTAAGTACAGTTTTTCATCGTCAGAGCTCAAATGCCTACCCTTAGGGAGGAAACTAGGAGTCAAAATTACTTGTGGCGATTGGTATTTCACCTATATGGAGCCATATCAAAAAGAGATATAAGCTCCCGCAGAATGTACTTCGTCTGCAATGGTAAAACACCAATCCGCAGCCCCATTAGAAATTTAAAAAATTTAATGTCATGTATATGTTACCGGCAAAGTATGAAATGCCGGCATTCTATACAATGCTTAGACATTGTATAGAATGCCGGACGTTTTTAGGCAAAGTATGAAATAAGAGAATTATTTCATACTTTGCCTAGGCATTGTATAGAATGCGTATTCATTCTATAGAATGACTAAAGCTGTTTAGTCAAAGTAGGAAATAAGGTCATGATAAGGTTACTATATCAATGGCGTACATTTCTAAGAAATACGAATGTTATTCTTACAAAATAATGAGAGTGCCATTAAAAAATTATTCAAAATACGTAAAGGAAGAAGAAAATTGTACCAAACAAAATTAAAGAATTGCAACATGGTAGGCTTGAATGGCATTTTGAATTACATTTCATTACATTTTTCACACATTCTTATTTTGCTACATTGTTTTACACATACATTTGACGAATCCTTCGCCGCTTCCATTGGAATGAGCAATTGCAACTGACAGAAGAGGAATTTCATGGTCAGAAATATATTTGATTCTAAGTAAGTTCTTAAGGCACAAAGTAAATTGTGATTTCGCATACGGTAGTTTTAAAATTCCTTAAGAAGCTCCGAGTCGATAGGAACCAATTTTCCCACTCGTTACAAGTGCCAATATATTGGCATTCAGAAAAAAATCATAAATTTCACAACAATGCCTTTTTTTAAAATAATGTTTCTGTTTTTTCGGTCAAGGGGCACAAAGTGGATGTACAGTTCAATATCATAGCGTCTAACGTTTTTGTACTTGGTTGAAAGTTCTTTCAGAATTCTATCACCTCCTCCGTGTCATTAACCAAATGAGCTTCATGTAGTACTTAAAATAACTCAGAATTCTTGATGTAATATTGTATAGAAGTGCTACCCAACCTTCTTATCCCCGTGGACCGGCCAACGCTTGATAATTTTACAGCTGCGTACTGAAGGTGGGACTTTGTTTATATTTTTAATTGTTTTGATTTCATAATTTAATTGTATTTAAACATGCATTCAGAATAAAATTTAGTTACTCCAAAAAATGAATATAAAGTGATTTTACATGAAATATAAAGTGATTTCGATGGAAAGTCAAACAAACATTAGAGAAATGCACTCCAGTAAATAAAATGGAAATAATTTAATACTCCTTGAGTGACCCAATACCATTTGATCCACGGACAGGTGGTTGGGAACCATTCTGTATAGTACTGACACCTTATTTAACAGGTTACATGAGTTTACTTTTATTTTCACCATTTTTCGTGAGTTTACTTTTATTTTATTTTTTTTTCTGCTATAGACCACAATTCCTTCTCTAACACTACAGCTTGCTTCTCCGTTTTCATGCAGCACAGGAAAAAACCAATTTTTTGCTGAACAAGTTTAAGTAAAATTGAATATTTTGACACTCCCGAACAAACCACAATGTGCAACTGACAATTTCCGAGCCTGGAGCACGCGTTAAAAGTCTCGTGCAATATCCGAAACAAATCGGAGATGTATTTCATACTTTGCCGATTTCTCATTAGGCATTCTATAGAATGCCTAGGCAATGTGTGAAATAAGAATCATTTCATACATTGCCGGCTAGTTTTAGGCATTCTACAGAATGCCGGATTTCATACTTTGCCGGTAACATATATACAACAAGATACATACACCTACAGTCAATAAAAAATTCGATAATGATTTTTTTTCTGTCAACATAAAGCTCATTAAACACTTAGTATTTAGAGTGTGATAGAAGGGAAGCTTTTGAATACCCACACACACTCAGAGTGGTAAAGACTGTTATTAGACTACGCGTTTTGACCATTTCTGAAATCAGATAGGAACTAATAAATATACTTAAAACAAAAAATACACATTTTGCAAATAACAATAAATGTAGAGAAGCATGAAACATATATTCACTGACTGTTTACATTACACACGAAAACACAAACACTAATGGACAAAATAACTAAAAATCAAGGATTTACATTTATTTTTTTTTTAATTTTATTACAGATATATAAGCTTCGCACCGTGATTTCATACTAGGAATAAGAGAGTTTATTTCATGCAGTAATTAATCTCCCTTGTTCTGCAACTCTGTTTTCAGGCTTGGAGTTTCAGGTTGCGTGTTTCAATTGCCCTCCCCAGACTGTCCCGGGCATGCGCTATAGGGATGAGGTCTAGAGATCTGACTGTGTAATCCCTCCGACGAATATCCTTACTTTCCAAAAATGCATCGATCCTATGAGATCTAAGTGGTCTCACTTTGTCATCCATTAAAACAAAATCAGAGCCATCTACACCCGTGAAAAGGTGAACATAGGGAGAAAAGACCTCATCCCTATACCTCACAGTGCCTGTTTTACAGACATAGAGGTGTTCACGACCATCTAAAGTGATAACTGCTCAGATCATCAAAATTCTGATGCCTTAAGGGGAGTTGGAAACCTCTGTCTCTTTCTATATTGACTTTATTAAACTGGCTGTTTTCGATGTACTTTTTCTCAAAATCTGTTACATGTACATGCTTGAAATTTTTCATACAATTAAAGTACACCTTTTTCACTATACTGAAATGAGTTTTTAGCTAATTTTAATTTTTTTTTTTTTATAATTTATAAAATATTTTATCAAACATAGTGAAATTTGACCCATTTTTCACCTAAAAAATTTTGTAAAAAATGAATTTTTGAGTTTTTTGCAAAAAGCTCATTTCAGTATATATAAGCCATCATTATAAATATATCGTAAGAAATTCACATACCTATGAACAATAGTTTCTCAGAAAAGGTACATCGAACATCGAAATTTACATTTTGAGATGAATAGATTTTAATGTATACATTGAGGCTTCTAATCGGCTAGAAAATTTTAAAAAAAAATAAATAAATGGCTAAATTTACAATAAAAGATAAATGTTTTGGTTTATATTAGACTTTCAACTTTTAAGCAAAAACGAAGTACTTTGTTTACATTTTTCGTCATTCAAATGGGCGTGGCCCAGTTTCATCGATTATTTAAAAATAGGTTTTATGGACCTCTAATTACCCTAGAGGTTAAAGTAAGGTATTTTTAGAAAGGTTAAATTCTGTACAATTTGAAAATGCAAAAATGTCAAATTGTCAAAAAAATAAGATTTTAGCTTTCCAACACCTCTTAATGGTAGATTTCTTGGACACTAATAGGCAAGTAGCGAATCCTCCCTGGCTCTCTTCAAGTGAAAGTACGGTGCGAATCATTAATTAGGATAAAACAGGACTCATTAGTGGACTATTGCCCATTGACCCATCTCACATCTCTATAATCTCTGCACCATTTTAAATGGACTCCACTGTTCGTAGAACTAAGAGAAACTCAAACAACAGGTCTTCTTACAAACAACTCTTTCTCGTGAATTTTTCTGGGAATAGTCACTCTTAATATTTGGGTTATGAGGGCCACATGCCGTGTAGGGGAGCAATGCACGTTAAATCTGTCGAGAGTTCAAACGTCCTCCCGTTGGTGTGGTAGTTAGGAGAGGGGGAGTGCCAGCTCAGGTGTCGTCATCGTCTCTTGACCAAGGTTCAAAATTACGAGGTCTGTTGCCAAAATCCTTTGCGTAGCTCAACAGTGCAACGTTAATATTCACTCACTCACTTGGGGGCCACATACAACTCACGAGAGAGCTGAGAAGCTGTAACTTTCCATGTATACCTTGCTATAATGGACAAACGGCGGTCTACTCTGGTTGTTGTTGCTATTGGACGATCTTTCCCGCGTCTTTCTGGATGAACTCGGTATCCCGAAAGTGTTTCCATAAGTTGAACACAATGCTCGATGTTAAATTTAATTCTCTACAAATATGGATTTGAGACTAGCCAACCTCTAGCCTAAATACAGTTCTTTTTTTTTTACCTCATTCCATCATCTAAACATTAATGGCTATTCGGTTTTGTTTGAATTTTAACTTAACCGATTGCTGTAAAAAAACAAGAGATTTGGCGAGGTGTACTGGCAAACGAAATGTGGATTCCGGCACGCGCTCTTATAAATCATGTTACTCTTGTTTAGCTTTCACACACAAGATATGCATCTTTGTTTCGAAGTGGTATTTTTACACTTCGTTCAAAACTTTTCATGATATTCGACGAAATATGCAAATTCTTTTAATTCTGAACACCTGTGTAGGATCAGAAATTATTCCTTTTCAACGATTTTCATCTTTTTATATACAGGACTGCTAATGAGCTACTATTACATATCGAAAGTAAGGGGAACTATGTAGAATTATTCCAGAAAAGTACCGTTGGTAATAAATGAATAGAATATTTTACATGTAATATATATGCATGTATGCGTGTATATGCAAGAGTATGTATGTGAGGGTATGTCAAGTGCGCATATACGAGTGTATGTATATGAGTGTGTGTTTGCGTGCGAGTAAGCATCCAGGCATACAAAATTTGGTAACCCATAAGTGTAGTGAAGATAATGAGCGTCACTTAACAAGTTCTCTTTGGATTTTCTAAAAGATTTGATGTTGAATCTATTTTGATATATTTTCATATCCAGCTCTTAAATATGACGATTCTTATTCTGTCTGAAAGTGTAATTTTGGAACAAGAAAAATAATGTACTGTTTGGGGCATTTTTTTAAAGTGAGAATTTCATTTTTATATCCTCTTTATCCAGAAAGTCATCAATGCAAACGACATTAAATTTATACAGTAACCGAAATGGATATTTCATCTTATTTTTTAAACGAAGAACGGGGTTAGGAGAAATATCATTTGGAGATTCGGGATGAAAAATTAACTGCAAAATCATTGAGAAGGTTTTCACTTTTATTCTTTCTAACAAGAAGGGGAATAGTCAAAAAAATTGCATGTGGTTTTGTGTGGTTTGATATTTATATCAAAGTCTATACAAAGTCTACTTTTTCAAAAGATTTTCTTTTTTATTCTTTTGTTCTTTGGGGCAGAATCACTATTCTTTTTCGAATAAATCACCGTAAAAACATATTCTTCCAAAAATTTAATAACTTAGGGTATTCAACAGATTATAATATTAAAATAAGTGGTAGAAAATGAATAATATTATTAGATTATTTTAGTGTAATAAATAAAATTCCTCTGTATTATTCAGATTTTGTTATTCATAAATATTATTGAGGATAACTTTTTTTGAAAAGAAAAATAATATTTTAAGAAATTCTCGCAATGTTTATTCCAGGGAAAATCTAGACATGAAAAGTTAAACATGTTTTTGAAAGTTAATGGTAGTGCATGAGAAATTGAATGCTCATTTTTTAATCAAACTGGTATGAAATCCAGGAATTATTTATAAATTATTTAATAAATAATGAATCAGGTATTTTAAAGTAAGTAAATATTGTGCGTGATGGTTGTATAGATGTTTCTTGATTTATATCCAGCTGCACGAAGATTTAGAAATTCAAATTAAAAAACGAAACTAAAAAAAAATCAAAAAATGAATTAATAAGATAATAAATAAAAGCTTTGATGACATAAAAAATTTATTTAATCTTGCGTGTGCATTAAAATTTTATTAGAAAAATACCACACAATGTTTTAAGTTTATCTTACACAAAAAGTGTCTTAAGGCATATTAAAATAAAAATATCAAATCATGCTTCAAATATACATATATCTGTCACAACAAAATAAAATTGTTTATTTTTTTTATTCAGAATTTTAGATCATTTTCCAGTTATAATCTAAAACGAAAAATATGATTAAAGACCAAGAATGACGATGTGTGTTAGATCAAATTAATCCAACAAAGCTCATGAATGTTTCGAAGCTGCCATTGTCCATGCTATAAATTACATTCTGCGATTCAGCTGTTATCTGAACGAAATATCTATTTTACCGCGACGTAGTGTAAAATTATAAAAACAATTGTTAGTTTATTCTTTTTATCGAAAGAATAAAGCAGCAATTGTTGATAGTTAATAAGATGTTAAACTTACTTCTGGCTTATTGAGTTGAAAAAAATGAACAGTTTAAAGGTGCGTTTTAACTTAGCACAAAACCTTTCGAAGAATCATATTTCTAAAATGTTCAAACGAGCATCAGTTTGTGATTCTGCTGTGAAGCCGCGGCAATCTAATGGTCAAGGTAACGGACTCGAGCTGGCGTGTCATGAGTTCGAGCTTAGTACTTCTGAAGACTCGCCATGTAGGTGGGAGCGATACACGTTAAATCTAATCTGACGAAGCTCAAATGTCCTCCCAATGGTATGGTGCAGAAGTTAGGAGGTTGTGGCTCTTTCCTTTTGAATACGCTTCGAAGTATGTAAATGTAGCAGGCTAATGATTGTTTTGCGGGCATAAAACCAGTTCTGGGTGACTTCTTCTTTTCATTAAAAAGTTCCAAAAGATTATAACAGATAGATCTTTCGAATTTATTATTAATAGTAAAAGAACCGCATACCCAAGCATCCCACAAAAAGACTTAGATCACTACTCCAAACAAAGAAAATAAACAAATTATAGTTAGATTCAGTAATACATACCCAAATTCAACGCAGAAAGGTTTCATAAATAATAAATGTATTTTTCTTAAATTATTATAAAAATAGGACAAAGTATCATTAACATAAACCAAAATTATATTTATATTATTATGAATATATTTTTATACATTTTATAATATATATAT